>JBAMJV010002159.1:0-41746 GCA_037951105.1 Echinarachnius parma
TAGATGACCATACAACCATTTTTACTGACCACTGTCTTAACTGGTTGACCATGGCCTAACAGGTGTAGCTCATGGCTGAGATACTGGACATCATGAGAGCAAAGTGTTCATAATGTTGTCCAAGTAGCATTAGAACTGCTTAAAGGGTACTGCCACCCAAAAATAATATTCTCATAAAAGAAAGGTAACATCTTGAGTAGTCCATTCCACCCAAAAAATCAGAAAAATAGGTTTTCAGAAAAAATACATAATTGGGGAAAAAGCCTCACCATACTACATGTGTTCAGGGGTCTGCATACGAAGACTACCTTTTGTCTAGGACGAACGCATCGTCCATGATACTATTGTCTCCAAACATACGCGTGAATAGCATTGGCGCACTTGCAAATGTTTGGCGCGTATGGAACCATGAACTAATAATGGTTCTGTAAGAGATGGTAATTAATTGCATTGTTTATGAAGTACACAACCCTTTGCAAAATGTTTGGCATCTATTTGATATCACACAACGGTACCAAAACATATAATTATGTATTGTTCTTTGCCTGGTGGTACCCTTTAACCAATGACTTTGTTACCAAGAAGCATTAGATCTTAGATCTTTATTATACGATTAATATCAGTTTTAACTAAATGACCATCGGACCACCACTTTGACCACCGTCTTACCTAGTTGACTATGGCCTGACAGTTGTAGCTCATGGCCAAGATGCTGGACATCATGAGTGCAAAGTGCTCCTGCTGCTGCCACGGAAGGTTTAGTCTTTCCCTAAAAATCAAATTATTGCCAAGTAGCATTAGAACTCCTTTATAAATGGCTTTTATCAATTAACTAAATGACCATAGGATCACCCCTTTGACCACAGCCAGCTGCCTTACCTGGTTGACCATTGCCTGGCAGTTGTAGCTCATGGCCGAGATGCTGGACATCATGAGTGCAAAGTGCTCCTGCTGCTGCCTCAGAAGGTTTAGTCTTTCCCTAAAAATCAAATTATTGCCAAGTAGCATTAGAACTTCTTTATCGATGGCTTGTATCAATGAACTAAATGACCAGGCATAGGATCACCCCTTTGACCACCGTCTTACCTAGTTGACTATGGCCTGACAGTTGTAGCTCATGGCTGAGATGCTGGACATCATGAGTGCAGAGTGTTCCTGTTGCTGCCACAGAAGGTTTAGACTTTCCCTAAAAATCAAATTATTGCCAAGTAGCATTAGAACTTCTTTATCAGTTAACTAAATGACCATAGGATCACCCCTTCGACTACAGCCTTACCTGGTTGACCATTGCCTGGCAGTTGTAGCTCATGGCCGAGATGCTGGACATCATGAGTGCAAAGTGCTCCTGCTGCTGCCACAGAAGGTTTAGCCTTTCCCTAAAAATCATAGTATTGCCAAGTAAGACGCCAAGTAACATTATAATTTCTTTATCAATGGCTTGTATCAATGAACTAAATGACCAGGCATAGGATCACCCCTTTGACCACAGCCTTACCTGGTTGACCATTGCCTGGCAGTTGTAGCTCATGGCCGAGATGCTGGACATCATGAGTGCACAATGCTCCTGCTGCTGCCTCAGAAGGTGGAGTCTCTCCCTGATGTGGGTGTCCAGAACGCTGGCCGCCACCTCTTCCTGTCGTAGGAGCGTCTCGTGGAGGTCGGCAAAGTAGGTCCTCACTTTGGTTCTCGCCATTTCAGCCGTCCCCGGCACCTGAGAATGATTCAAACAGATAATTTTACGAGTGTCATAGCATTGAATAGGCAATGTATCTTGATTCGCAGAGTGGAGAATTTGCAAATGGTATTCTCTCTTGTTATGATTATTCTCTAGAGCATCGTGTGGAGGTCAGCAAAAAAATGTCCTCACTTTGGTTCATGCCTTTTCAACCATTCCTTATGAATGTAAACAATGTTTTGAGTATCATAGCAATAGGCAATGTACCTGATTTGCAATCTTGAGAATTAAAGAGGAATTCTATTTTGTTATGATTATTCTTTACAGCATATTGAGGAGGTTAGCAAAGTACGTTCTCACTTTGGCTCTCTCTATTCCCGCTGAACCTGGCACCCGAGAATGATAACAAAACTAATGATGAAAGCGCTTAAAAGCTGTTCCGCATTAGTCACTACACACAAAGACTACTATGTACAGTCTAACCTGCTATAGCTACCCACCTGCATATGAAGACCGCCTGTCTCACTCACTTTTATACTATAGAACGTAGTTTAGCTGAACCTGTCTACTGAGACTACCTGCTTATCAAGACCACCTCACTGCTTCCCTTGGACCGCTTGGACAGTCGTTACACACAGGTTTGACTGTACTTCAATTATCAAGATGTTAAGGGGTTAATTTTCCAGTGGGACTAATCCAGCAAGAGCCTTCCTATTCAATTTGGTTTTACTCACGTGTCTTGGCTCCGCAACACCGTCCAGATCTTCCACAATGTCAAGACCGCCCTCAATCTGCTGGATGATGTCGCTCAGACGCCGCGCCGACTCCGACATCTCCTCGCTGAGATTGCGCACCTGCTGAACCACACCTATCACCAGTCCCCTCGTGCTCTCAGCCTCTTGATCCAACAGAGTGTGCTGGAAGATGGAAATAGAAGAAGATAAATATTTGGCTTTTAATCAGATTGGCCATGGTAATCATAGGGTTAATCTCTCTGCTGAGATTGTGTGCACCTGTTGCACCACATCAATCACTTATCCCCTCGTGCTCTCCACCACTTGATCCAACAAAGTGTACTGGACGTTGGAAAGACAATTGGCCAATAATTAGTGTTTCATAGAGTATGAAGCAATGAAAAGACGACTAGCACGAGCATTGAAAAGTGGTTTCTGGGATGGACAGCCATCACAAGAGCTTTCTAGCTCAGTTGGTAGAGCACCGGTCTAGCAATCCCGAGATCTTGGGTTTGATTCATGGGGAAGCCCAATTTTCTATGATTCTCATGTTTCCGCTTCCCATGTTAATGGTCTGGAATTCATTCTAAAAACCAATGGTGCTCAAATAAATACTAATAATCTGCACAAAAAACAACTAGTACTCTCACCTTATGTCCCCTGTGTTTACCGTAGTCCTTGCAGACGAAGCACATGAGGGGCATGGCCCTACATCCTGGCTCCTGGCAGGCAAACTCCACGAGGTGGGGGGCGTGGTCGGAACAGGTGGCCCTCTCCTTGGGCCTCTCCGACAGGGGCACCTGCCTGTGCTTGGCCAGGGTGCACGTGGCATGCGTGCTCTGTGCGCAGCGTCTGCACAGGTTGGTGCTGCAAACGGTGCAGTAGATCTCCGCCGCGTGGCTCTCGTTCTCGTCGCACGGGACACCGCTATCCTGATTTTAAGAAGAATATGTGCACGTGACTTGTTTAGAACTACCATACACAAAATAATGGAATTTTAGCATTGAGTCTTTTGGATGCGCCCTAGATAGCCTCAACAGCATGGCTCTTGTTCTTGTCACATGGGACACTGCTCTCCTGACAAAAAGGGAATTTATGTTATGTGTTGGAAATGTTAAGTGTTATGTGCAAAAGCACTGAAGAAGCTACCCTGGGTAACAAAACAATTGATTATCATTATTAAATTTGTAGCAGTAGTATCTTGGTGCAGAGCCTGCACAGGTTGGTGCTGCACACGGTGCAGTTGATCTCGGCCGCGTGGCTCTCATTCTCGTCGCAAGAGACTCCACTCTCCGAACAAAAACAACATTCTCTTATTGTTGCCGTTCGTAGCTAGTAAGAGTATGTTGTTATTGGTTGCCTTAATTGGGAAATTGACATCAACTATGTTTTTAGAGACCAAGGTTTTCCATTTAAATTTTTTGTTTGTGCTCTAGATAACAATTTAGTGATGTTGTGTCAGTAATTCAATCGGCAAAATTCTTACCCTGTATTTTCTCCAAACAAACCAACGAGTAAGAATCAGTATTAATTGATTGCCCTATCGGGCAAAATGATTAAGGCATAAATAAAGATTAGTCAGTTTTGGCTAGATTCTGGCAAGAGATAATTCTAATTAATTTTGATTTTAAAAAGATTTAATTAAAAATTATCATGCCAGTAAGATTGTCCTGGTCAAAATTCTCAGTTCTTACCCCCTGATTTTCTCTTGCAAAGCTTGCACCTGAGTTAGATGATGCATCTCTAGAAACTTGTAACCTCTCTAGGGCCCCGTTGCAGAAAGAGATACAATTGATCGTAAGTTGCAATTAATCGTAAGTCAGATCACGTGTTCTAGATGCGCAAATCTGATTGGTTGAAACGCGTAAATTTTCTGACTTACGATCAATCGTATACTTACAATCGATTGTATCTCTTTCTGCAACGGGGCCCAGGAGTCATAAATAGCTGCCATAAATAACAATGTTTTGGGGCCCCAGTTTTACTGACCAGTCCTAATTTTAAACCAATGTTGTCAAAACTCCAACAGATCTTACCACTAATTTTCTTTGGCAAAGCTTGCATCTCCCGAGTTAGATGTTGCATCTCTCGGAACTTGCAACCTCTCCAGGAGTCATAAATGGCTACCATGAATAAACATGTTTTGGGGGCTCTATAGTTCTACTGGTCGGCCCTAATTTCAAACCACAGATACCGATTTTACAATGTCATTCTAGAAACATTGAGAACAAATTCTCACCCCTGGATTTTCTCCCGCAAAGCTTGCATCTCCCGAGTTAGAGGCTGCGTCTCTAGAAACCTGCAACCTCTCCAGTAGTTCGAGGAGAGCAAAGTTCTTCTTGAGTCCCCAGACGCCAGAGTCGCTGAGGTCCGTGGGCTGGCGGTCAAACGGACAGAGTACGGCCCTTCCCTGTATGGTCAGCCTGGGCATGAAAAGCAGTTTTTGTTATTTACTATTTAGTTAAACATGTAATCTAAGACCAAGAACCATTAATAGTTTTCAGTTTGGAATATCAAACTTCTAGTCATTAAGATAAAGTTGACAATTGTGAAATATTTTTGTGTAAATTATACAAAACTTTTAACAAACACTTTTAATACTCAGAAAGAGCTTCTTGCAGCTACATTAGAAGTAGCCCTAAAAAATATTGTTTGCTTTATTTTCTCAATGGTTTAGTCTAGATGTCAATTAATTTTCAACTCTTTTTCTTGCATACCTTGACAGGCACTCGTGGCACAGGGTGTGGCCGCATAGCAGCAGACGAGGCACCTTGTCCCCCTGTAGGCTGAAGATATCCTCGCACACCCGACATTCAAGCACCTGCAAAACATTAAAAGAATTATCATGTTTAACTACTGTACTTCGAATATGAAATGACACCATTGCGTTCTCTATCTGCTCAATTTGAAATCTTTGTTTGCTGCGAGTGTACGATCCGCACCGCTGTACTATGGTTTATATGCTGCGGTACACATATATTGTATACAGGGGTCTATGTGGATCGTACATGCACACGCTGCACACCGACAAAAGATTTCAAAATGGTGCAGCAGACGGAAGAAAGCTCTGAGAAACAGCTTGAAATGTCAACTTTCAGAGGGAGCTCAGACATGAATTGGAGACCATATCATAGAATTGGTAAGTTTATTTATTGACGAGGGTCTGTATGCGGTATGTGTCAAAAACTTTGTAACAAGACTGGGATATGTCATAAAACTTTTTTTTTTCACCTGTTCGTCGGCCCATCCATAACCATTGTAAGTGTAACCAACTTCTCTCTCCGATCTGTATTAATCATAATATGTATATGCGGGTCTTGCCCCGCAAGAAATGCATCAATCGTAGAATCTGACAGCTACAAGACAATACAATCAATTTAAAAACAGGCCATGAAACTTGAAAGGATAGATTTATCGATCCAAGATAGTTTGATACCCTTGGCTTTAGCTTTCAAACTTCAAAATCAAAGTTTCACTTTCACTTTCAGTTTCACTTTCACATCCAAAATTGGTCGGAAACAAATAAATTATTAATATTTAATTTTAATTTTGTGATGGGGGACACCGCGTTTCCAATACAATGTAGACAAAAGTAATTGAATTGTGGACAAACAGGTTGAAGTAATGAATAGGAAAATTAAATTGAAGAATGATGTTATTGATGAACATTGGAAAGAAGCCAATATTACGGCCCTACACAAAAAAGGTAGTAGGAAGGACCCTGGAAACTACCGTCCCATTAGCCTCACATCTGTAGTGGTAAAAGTGATGGAATCTGTACTTAGAGATGCCATAGTAGGACACATGAGAAGCCAGAACCTCTTTTCGGAAGCTCAACATGGTTTCGTGCCAGGCAGATCATGTACCACCCAGCTTCTTTGTCAACTTGAAGACTGGACAGAAAGCATGGACAAAGGTGAACCGGTAGATGTAATATATTTGGATTTCAAGAAGGCTTTTGACTCTGTACCTCATACTAGACTGATCAGAAAGGTATCATCCTTTGGAATTGCTGACCCACTCCTCTCATGGATTAAAGCTTTCTTGTCACAAAGAAAGCAGAGGGTAGTAGTAGATGGCGTTAATTCTAGTTGGGCCAGTGTGATGAGCGGCATTCCACAAGGAAGTGTATTGGGGCCTACTCTTTTTGTCATGTTCGTGAACGACCTACCAGATACGACTGCAAGCAAAACTCAGCTATACGCAGATGATGCCAAGATTTATGCTCCTGTGCTGAACCCTGCTTCAAGCCAGGTACTACAACAAGATTTGAGCAACATTCAGAAGTGGTCTCGCACATGGCAGCTGCCTTTGAACTCCCAGAAATGTAAGGCACTTCATATAGGAAAGAACAATCAACAGTGCTCATATATGATGGACAATGCAATGCTGGAAAATGTCACCTGTGAAAAGGATCTGGGAGTATTGATAGACGGTGAGCTGAATTTCCACAAACATATCTCCTCAGCAATACAAAAAGCGAACCAGATGCTAGGCCTTATCAAGCGTGCTTTTGTCAATATTGACCCGGACATCTTCATACCTCTCTACAAAGCACTTGTACGCCCACATCTAGAGTACTGCAGCGTATCATGGAGCCCAAGATTTGTTACAGACGACAAAAAGATTGAAGCAGTACAGCGAAGAGCAACAAGGCTGATTCCAGGAATGAGCTCCTTATCGTACCCAGAGAGACTGATAAAACTTGAGCTTTTCTCTCTTCACTACCGAAGGGAGAGGGGAGATATGATCCAAGTCTACAAAATCCTGCACGGTATTGATAGAATCAATCCAGAACATTTCTTTGTCAGATCTGATTATCTACGTACTCGTGGACATCCTCTGAAGTTTTTTACTACCCGTTGTAAACTCAACCTCAGAAGCAGTTTTTTCAGCAAGCGTGTTATAAGTTCATGGAACAGTCTTCCTGCGTCATTAGTCACTGCTACTAGCGCCGTCACTTTCAAACATGGCCTGGATATTGTTTGGTTAAATAAAAGATTTGATATCGTTTGACTTCCATGCGCGCATGCTGTGCACAGTCAGTAAAAGGAATGCTATCAACGTGTTTATGACCGGGAGATCTACAGGGCTACCCTACACTCCTGTCTAGATGATGATGATGATGATGATGATATTGCAAAATCGAATCCGGCCAGCACTCATACAGAACAGCATAATGTTGTGTGTCGCAGGCAATGGATACACCATGAGTAGCTGGCGTGTAATCTTTACACGCCATTACATGCATTGTCTATGTACACTAAGTGACCAGAAAATTGTGCGTAGCGCGTGGGTGCCGGTAGACTCTAATCAATTCGTCAGACTCCCGTTTTTTTCTTACGTTTGTATTCTTCTGTTTCGGTCGAGCACCTCCAGAAAGACGTCTGAGAAGACTGACATCAGCAGTAGCTGTAGCCATGATCTAAAATCTGACTCCTAGATCCTTGCGATCGAATTTATATCCATGTAAAGGAAAAATTTCACTGATATCTTCAGCAACTTTTCCGCACTGTACACCGGCAAAAGATGACCCCTGTTTACATTTTACTTGCACATGAAGATAACGCATGATGGCGCTATTCAACTTTTAAAATAAGATTGAATGATTTTTTAAATATGGGTGCTTTTAATATTTTAATAGTTGTATTACTATCATTCAAATCTGTTTTATTATTATACTATTATATATCAAACATCCACAACCGGGCCCCAATCCCACTAACTATATACTAAACCAACCATGCATTGTGTCTGTATCAAATTTAGTCATGACGATAATTTAAAACAAGTAATATGTCAGGTATTGTATTAGTAATATTGATCCATTGATTCATTGATTCATTTTATTTTATTTTCAACATAATCACATGGTACAAAGTAATTATGTATATAGTAAAACATGTGTACGGAACAAAATTGAAACATAATAACAATTGCATTATTACTGGAAGCTACACATAATAAATTTATTTTCAAATGGTGTATTTTAACATAATGTGATTATACTTGTACGTCCCAATCATTATGTAATCCCGGCGACGTCAGGAACACTGTACATGTCCGTCATTATAGATATGGAACAACTTACAATTATTGTGTTGGTTTGTAATATTATATATTTCATAATAAATTTACGATTGAAAGTGTTCAGATTTTTAATTATCCACTGGAAAGTGGAAAGTTATAACTGTGTACACAGTCAGTGCGATGAGTTAGCAAACATATCACTTTGCATTTTCGAATCATATCTTGGCCATATAATATCCATTGATGTGATATTATGAACATTCATGACTTTTTGCACATGTCAACAGGTGACACGAGCCTGAATTTGCCACTGATGAAGCATGGCAAAAAGTTGCGATCGATTTTAATTTGCAATTAATTGCAAGTATGAAAATATGCACAACATGTTTTGAACCAATAATGATTGTTAATTTAGTCACATGATCTTAACTTGCAATTAATTGCAATCGATTCAAACACTTCTAATACGGCCCCCTATAGGAGCCATTGAATCCGTGTAGCCAAATGAGTAACATTGTGGCATGGATGGGCGTCAGGTCGATGGGGGATCATAATTGGGGGATATTTAAATCCTGGGTTCTCCACTTCGTATAGGTATGCACCAAATTACACAATCAGGGGGGACACCCTATCGGCCTTTAAACATTTGGCGACGGACACCCCCCGTGAAAAATCCTGGCTACGTGCCTGCTCGTGAACGGCAAATCACCCCTCCCCCCCCCCCCCCCCCTTCCAGGTCTACGCCACTGAATTCATGGTTGCATTGTATATTTCTCTATTACTAGTAGCGCGGTCCAACTGATTGGCGGGGGAAGGGGGAGGGGAGAGGGAGGGGGGATAACACGTAAATTAAATTGTGAGCGGGGGGGGGGGGGGCGGGGCCGGGGCACACTGAATTTCTTTTTTTTTACCACTTACCCGGCTTAAAGTGACACAGGTAAAGTGTCTAATTCCACGAAAAATACTTGGAGCTTCCTCGTTTCTCTTCTGCCGTGTTGTTTAGCTTAAATGGTAAGAGAAGAATAAAAATAGGGTTCGGGTTTTTCAAATGTCCCTTTAGTATGAAGATAATTATCATTGAAAATCATTATTTCAAAAGCGTTAGCTAACGGATTTGATAAAAAGTACAATTGTCGTCGCTCGGAACACGTCCTGCGCCAGCGCACGTGGGAAATTTTCCCGACCCACTGAACTTTGAGCCTAGCGTGCACAAATTCCATGAATTCCGTACCGTCTGTAGCTGTATACACGGGTGCGGATATCGTCAAGATCAAACGGATGATTATTACTGCAACAAATCTACAACAGACCATCCGTATTCGGTGATAAAATATGAACTCAATATTCCTTTTTTCACTAGGTAAACAGTGTTCGTTTTCTTTCAAACTTTCACAAATCTTTCAATTCTATTTTACAATGATATTGATATTATAGGATTGAAGTCTCAAATGTCAGTTTGTGCAATATCTGACACTTTACACGGATCACTTTAATTATTTTAAATTGTTTCGGACAAATTACTGGGGGCCACGTATGTAACGCAAACTCAATAGATAATTCAGGAAAACAAAATTTTCGCGAAATATGAACAATATCGTACATGTGGAAGCACTGGCGGAGATTTGTAAACTACCGCGCTGTCAATCGGATCAACTCGTATCAAACTTTATTCAATTCCGGTCCAAGGAACTGTCTCTCCTATCATAATTCATCGTTTGTTACACAGTACCGTTACTGATAGACCAATGGAACTAGACGAAGAGTTTTAGAATCCCGAACATGCAATGTCGATGTCGATTGGGTCGATTGTATCATGACCATAAACACACACAGTAGCAGCAGAATACCGACAGGGAAACAATGGAAAGCTTGGCCGTAACTCCGGGGACGCTGTGGGACGGTACATCGGCTGAGCATCCTGCTGCAACGTGCGAATCTCCAGCTTCCGCTTTTGCGGACATATTTGATCTGAAAGGCGTTTGCATAACTGACTTGTGGGAACACCAAAAGAAAGATTTCATCCAAGGTTATGGAAACAAATATGCCAGTTGTGAAAATACCGGCGATGTGCGTTTTGCATTCCATCTTCTTGAAGTTCACGCAAAGTTCTGCATAGATAAAACAGAGACGTTGTGCAACTGCAGATGTGCTGCATCTAGCGATGATGATCGTGATCAACTTGATCGTCATGACGGTGATGTTATCAAAACTGAACGGTCACAATTGGAGGCGATGATCAAACCAGAGCCAAATCTTACCAGTACAAATGCATCGCCCAGCACTGGCGAGAACTCTTCTAATTCTCATTCCAGGCCAACCTCAACTACACATCCCGATCAAGCATTGTTCTCAGAAGCGCCATTCGCATCAGCAGAGCATGTAGAGACAGAGAGTTTCCAACATTGTTCGGTGCCCATCAAGACAGATGGAGTCATCATCACTACCCCTAAGGCTGTGTCTACTAGTTCGGTTTGTCACGATGAGAAACCTTGTGTGACCACCATGACAAAGAAGCCTTCAGGAATTCCAGACCTCATCAAGGATGCAGGGACTATCTTGTCCCATCTTGCTGATACCGATGGTGAGTTAATTTCCTTGCGCGGATGTAGGAGCATATATTTATTTATTTATTTATTTATTTATTCTATACAGGATTACATGAACAGCATGGATGCTGTTTTCCGTGAAGGTCCTGATATAACATCTTAAAATATAAATACAATACAGAGAAATACACCCCAGGGAGGTCCCCTATGTTTACGCAAGAAAACATTGATGAAAAACTCTGAAAAACAACTTACTCACCCTCTAGATCCGTCCCATATGTTCTATGGTCTTTTCCTTGGTTTTCCCCTGAAAATGGTTAAAAAGTAGTATTTTCTCAGTTTCTAATGGTTCAAACGAAAGAGGAACAGTCGATTCTCAGAATGTCGTGCCGGGATTGACCTCCAGTCTGCCCTCTATCGGTACTAATGCACCATTTGTTTTGATTTTCATTGGGTGCTCCAATACAGATGAACCGCGTTAGAAACATGTTATCAGAATAGCTGACTTTCACACGTTACATATATGAGCGGTAACCTCGCTGAATCCGAGCTCAGGTGACAAGTTAAAGGGATCTAGTAACTTTGTTGACATGTGCAAAAAGTGATTAATGGTTGAAAACTCTGTGTATAAGACGCACTCGTGTATAAAACGCACCCCCAAATTTCACAGCAAAAAAAAAAAAAAAAAAAAAAAAAAATTATTGGACACCCTGCAGTTTTTTTAAAGACCCTGAAGTGATGTTGGAATGCTTATACCACTGGTCTAGGGCATGACAATAGCTTAATGTTGAATGTAGCATTCATCAACATCATTTTCTCACATAAAAATAGTGGTTTTAGTACACAAATTGCACATTTATTGAGCAGTAACACTGGTGCTCATAAATATTCATATTCATAAATATTCATATTCATAAATTCATGAATATTCATGAGCATCAATACTCACTAAATATAATGCAATTTCCTAAATATACTAACAACTATTTTTAATTATGAGCAAAATTTATAACCACTGGTTAGAAAATTGCATATTTAATTAGTACTGCTGCTCACGAATGTATGAATATTCATTTATAGCAGTATTACTGCAATGTTTACAATCTGTAAGCAATGTTTTTTGTGTGAGAAAGAGGTATATATTGCTGAATGCTGCAACTGAAACCATGTGTTAAATACACATTCAACATGACTACAGGGTGTACCTGTGTATAAGACGCACCCCCCACTTTGAAAATTTTCCGACAGAAAAAAAGTGCGTCTTATACACAGAGTTTTACGGTATTGTTGTTATCTCATATGTCCACAGGGTATTGTGTGAAAATTTCAAGTCAAATGGATATTGTATGGCCAAGTAATGAGCGAAAATGCAAAGTGATATTCAGTAACTCACTGCACTCACTTTGTACACGGAAGAAAAACTCTTCTTCCTCGCCCAGAGTTTTTCTTATCTGAATACTTCAATCATACATATCTTTGTAACGAAAGGGAAATTTTAAAAACCGAAACCTGTCCCATGATTTTATTCTTTGTTATATACAATGTTAGTAATTTGTACACTGCCTCGCCATGGGGCTGCCGCCCCATAGTCCAGGGGTGATACAAATATAAATTTATACAAATATCTATGCCCCCCTCCTATTTCAGAAGAATGTTTAGTATGAGACATGCAACATTATGCAGAGACTTTTATAGAATGGGTTGATAAATCCCTGCAATCTGATTGGTTGAGAGCAAAATTTGTGCAGACAATTAATTGTACTGGATGCATGAAAAGTCATGCGTCCGGTAAAAAAATCATGCGTCCGGTAAAAATTTCATGCGTCCGGTAAATATTTAATGCGTCCGGTAAAAAATTTCATGCGTCCGGTAAAAAAATCATGCGTCCGGTAAAAAATGTCATGCGTCCGGTAAAAAATTTCATGCGTCCGGTAAAATTATTTCATGCATCCGGTAATTTTTCTAATTTTTCATTTTTTTACTTTTTGGGGGGCGTAACAATGCCCATTCTATAAAACAGATGATGCGCAAGTTTATTTCGTGGGTCGGTGGAATTGTTTGCACGCGGTAACTATGGAAACTAGTCTAAACCCACTCGGCTTCGCCTCGTGGGTTTAACAGTTCCATAGTTACCTTGTGCAAACAATTCCTACCGACCCACTCATACCTGCGCATCATTTGTATACTGAATTATAAATGTTACAACTCAGTATGTACAATGACGTTCTCCAGAACTACTACCATATTTGTCGGTGTATTACCCGCTCCGGTGTATTAACCGCATCCCTAACTTTGGGGGGGTTTTCCATGAAAAAAAAAAATTTTTGATAGTATAATTTTCGATTTTTGGATGGTCAAAAAATCATGCGGACACCTGTTTTAATGATGTCCGAATAATTATGTACAACATGTACAATTGATATTCTCCTGAAAAGTCAAATGAGAGAGTGCGCTAAATTTGGTAGAAAGTCCTGATTTGGGTCGTTTTGAACAAGCAGACATCACTTATGATCGATCACTTGTTTGCTTTTTTATAATCTTCTCTAGAACCTCATTGGGTGGATACTGGTCTTGATGCACTGCCTGAGGGCACTTTGGATGATCGGATGGATGGACTGCAGGTGGTTGCCATAGAATCACCTGATGTGTCACATGATCAGAGAGAGTTGGTGCCCATGAACATTAAAACTGAGGAAAGAACAGAACATGAAGGTATGATATGTTATAATTTGACATTTTGTCTGTGCATGGAATCTTTGCAAGTAAGAAAAAAAAGATTGTCATACTCATTCACCATGGCAACGCCTTATTCGAAAAACACAAAAAATATATCTTGAAAATTTTTCATGACGAACATTGTGAGGGTGATAATAGCTATCGTTGATAGTTTGTTATCAAAATTGCAAGTTTACACAATTTTGTATCGAGTATATTATAAAGTTGATAATAGTTTTTATCCAATGAATATAGGTTTTTCCCGGCGAATTTCATACGTTTCTCACCCAAACTCACACAAGCGTTTACACGTTTACACATTTCTTGCTCATGGGCGAATTTGGTCATTCAAATACATAAATAATGCATCCAAATTCGTTAACGAGCACCCCATTTTCAAATTAGAGCATTCAATTTAAACTTCGGACACAGATATTCACGTTTCTTGCATTCAAATTCACGCGGTCAGCGGATGTTTGTTTTAAGTCTGATATTAGTCCCAAATGACATGAAACACACAAGTGCGTCGCTAACACACTCTTCTTGTGATTCTGCTCAGGAGCAGGTCCTTATCGCCATCACACCTCTCTTCTCATGGCTCTTCTTTTGAAGTCTCCATATGGGCCATTCTTAATAGAGTCCAACATCATGATGCGTTTCCTTCCTCTTGATCTCTTTCCTGGTATTCTTCCTTCCAGTATCAATCTGAGCAAATTGTTATGTCTAATGCTGTGTGCCACCCATTTCCTCTTTCTGTTCTGGATGATTCCAATCAGTTTCCGCTCTTCTCCAACTGTCTCCAACACTCTTTCATTGCTGATTCTATCTGTCCATTTGATCTTCAGAATGCGTCTCCAGCACCACATCTCGAAAGCTTCCAATCTGTTGATGTCAGATTTCATGATGGTCCATGCTTCAGATGCATAGAGAAGGATGCTCCATACCAGGGACTTCACTAATCTCTTTTTCAGATTGAGATTTATGCTCTGTGTGAAAAATTCCTTCCTCTTCATGAAAGCATTCTTTGCCATTCCAATTCTAGTTCTGATCTCTTTCGAGCATCTTCCACTTTCGCAAAGCACGCTTCCCAGATACTTGAACTCTGTAACCTGTTCTAATATTTGTCCATTAATACTGGTTCTCAGGTTGGATGGCAGTTTTCCAATCTTCATCACCTTGGTTTTCTTGATGTTAATCTTCATTCCATATTGTTCGCTGGTGTTATTGAGCTTTGTTACCATTTCTTGTAGTCCTTCTTCAGTGCTTGTTATCATTGCCTGATCATCTGCATAACGCACAGCTTGAAGAGAGCAGCCACCCACTGTAATGCAGTCTTCTACTGTTTCAAGTGCCTTATTGACCATTTCTTCGACATAGATGTTGAATAGTAGGTTACAGTCCGTTATTCCGAAGGTTCGTTATTCCGAAGGTTCAGTTATTCCGAAGGTTCGTTATTCCGAAGGTTCGTTATTCCGAAGGTTCGTTATTCCGAAGGTTCGTTATTCCGAAGGTTCGCTATTCCGAAGGTTCGTTGATCCAAAAATAAAATCGGGTTCGTTATTCCGAAGGTTCGTTATTCCGAAGGTTCATTAGTCCGAAAATAAAATAGGGTTCGTTAATCCGAAAATTAAATCGGGTTTGTTATAATACTATAATTTGTGTTTTGTTTATTTAATTTACAGCCTGCATTAAGCATACCCCTCCCCCTTTCCCTCCCTTGGCCAGACCAATCAAACATTTAAGTTTATTTTATCTCTTTATATGAAATTATAGCATTATAACAAACCCAAATTCATTTTCGGATTAACGAACCCGATTTCATTTTAGGAATAGCGAACCTTCGGAATAACGATCCTTCGGAATAACGAACCTTCGGAATAACGAACCTTCGGAATAATGCAACAAATGTTCGGATTAACGAACCCTATTTCATTTTCGGATTAACGAACACTCAGGTATAGGAAATTTGCGTGTTCGGAATAACGAACCTTCGGAATAACGAACCTTCGGAATAACGAACCGCACCCGAATAGTAGAGGTGAGAGTGGGCATCCTTGTCTCACGCCTCGTCCAATTGTGCCTGGACTTGACTCTTCTCCATTGACTCTTCTCCATTGACTCTGATTGTAATAACACAATTTACCTTCACTAGCTGACCAGCAGACCAGTTTGCATACCAGCTACCCCTCACACACATCGTGAATCCCGAGCACATACATTGTAACATGTTTAAACAAAATCATACATAATTTGTTCCCTTTATTTGAATTAAAATGTTCATATAACACTTCACAAACAATATTTCACTTGACCAATGGTGTTAAAGGCTAACACTGTATTTAAGGAGGGTGGGAGCGGCCGGGGAAGGGAACGGAGAGACCGGGCCGTGATGGAGGGTGTCGTATAGACTATAGATTAAGGGTTAGGATGTTAGCTTTAAATATTACACAACTGATTGAGTATCAATTTAGAACAATTACTTATGTGAATATTTGAATTCAATGAAAGAAGAACAATAAGTTATTTTGATATATTTCGTAATTAAACAAGTTGCAATAATTGTCGTGCTCGACGTGTTATGTGTGTGATGGGTGGGGTATTTTGTATGGATGTTCGTTGTGACCGTGTAAATTGAACGAACCGAACATAAATTTCAATCTGGGACAAATATGCTCTGCCCCTTTTTGTAAGGTCTTGCAGCTTGCAGGGTTTGTGCACAAACAAAAGGCGAAATGTGAGCCAACAAAACGAGGCGGGGCTTATTTGTTTGGGATTGACGTGACGTTCTAGAGCCAACAATTCAAAAAATATTAATGTCAGCCTCCATGCTGTACGCGATGAATGGGATAAGCCCGTACTGCGAGTGACTTTGAATGATGCTCCTTCATTGCTCACAGGACCAATGTTGGAAACAACAGTTGCATGAATTGTGTTTGAATGTGTAGAGAACATAATCAAAAGTAAATAGAACATGAGGAAACCTCTCCTTTAAAAGGCACTAGCAATTTACCCGTCACCAGATCTTGAGTAAGATAATGTTGTATGTTGTATTTTTGTATTTCGTTATTTTTTGTATCTGTCCTGTAAAAAACATTTGGTCAATTAATGGAATCTCTGTTTGCATGGTTGTATAATTACAAATACAATCTCATATTCACAGGCATATGCGTACACGGGGGGGGGGGGGGGGGGGGGGTTCAAATCCCACTTTAATGAAAAAGGGCTGTTTTGGGGGGTTCCCCCCCCCCCTTGACCGACACCCCCCTCAAAAATTCTTCACCGACACCTCCCTCGAAATACTTGACCGACACCCCCCTTGAAATACTTGACCGACACCCCCCTTGAAATACTTGACCGACACCCCCCTTAAAATACTTGGCCGACGCCCAGCCCCTGGAAAATTTTGGTTGACGATATAACCCCCACCCCCCTTGTAAAAATCCTGGGTATGCCAGCGATCACAGGTGAAACAATAAACAGTATTAATTAAATCGTTGGCAAGTACTATCAATAACCCTATTTCCTTGCTCTTCTTGTTTACACATTATTTACAAAAAGCACACCTTTTTTATACTTGAGTACAACAAATTATGCACTTCGAGTAAACATTTACAATTAGCCTTTAGTGCATGAACATCGTTGTGGTAGCCATTCACGAAAAGATTCCCTGTTTTTTCTTCTTCAAATTATGCGAGTTGAAACAACACTCTACACAATTGCTCCGATCAGATCATGCAACGCAGACATAAGCCACGCCGTGCGGTATTATATGTACATCGAGTCGAAGGCTCGAAGCATTCCGCAAGTAAACAACAAATATTTAACAGCTATTTTTAAGTACACCAAAGAACTATCTAAATACAGCATTATATTCGCACAAGTCGACAATGAATGTCAGTCATGTTCTGCTTCAAAATTAGAATATCACATCGCGATCGCGAGGCTTTCGCTCCGGCTTTCGCTCTCCGTATAATACCGTCCTCGTAGTACACAATACATGCAGATGCACATGGTACCATGGTACAGTGCATAAGGGTACGATAATGGCATGCTGCCAAATTCGTTCTATGTTTGACGTATCACTTTGGTTGATAAAACGCACTATCGGCTTGGTTTTCGCACGCACGTAACATAACGGTAGAAGCTGTATCGCGATTTATTGCCCATACATGGCTTAAAAACAGCGCATTCTGGACAAATCTTCGCGACCGACACATTTTGGCGACCGACACGAAACCCGTCCTATTATAATATAGATTTTTCTAGTTTCATTATGGTATATGTCTGTGCATAGTGGCACAATTATTGGGGTACACACCTTAAATGTATTTCTTTGTTTATAAAAAAATGTCCCCTCATGTTTCCTATTGTTTTTTTCTCTTCAAATTATTATTATTATTTTTTTGATTTTTTTTTTTTGAGGGGGCACACTTGCCCCCACGTCACTACGCCACTGGTATAACGTCTTATTTCTTTCTTTCAGATCATTTTGAGCATGAACAGAGGGAGTTGATGCGGGTGAAAATTAAGACTGGGGAAGGAACGTACTCAGCAGTAAATGAAGGTATATAAAGACAAGCCTCCACAGTAACTTTTTTCCTGAGTTGCCCATTCGGGCTAGTCAAATCATTACTTTTCAAATTCTACTTGCCCGAACAGAAAGGCTATTTGCCCGCTTACTTCTAGAGGAGATTTAAACCTAAGGAATTACATTATTCTCTAATAGTTGACCAGTAATTTAGTTGCCCGATCCGGCAACCAAACTACGGCATTTATGATATTTTACTTGCCCCACACAAATTTTTACTTGCCCCGGGCAATAGGGCAAATGCTAGTGTCGAGCCTGTATAAGATTTTATATAAGTCTATCTAGAATCATTTAAACAGAAATATGATTCTTGTGCCTATTGATCAATCAACAATGATAAATTGGCAATATACAGTATAATTTTAAAATTGTTTATGTGAGGGTGATAATAGAGCTCTATCATTTGACAATTTGGTTATCTAAACTTTACACAATTTTGTAGTGAGTTGATCAGAATTTTGGTCTTCTAAACATCAACAAAACTGGTTTATCTGAAGATAAATTCTCTACTTCTAGTATGATTAAACAGTGACATGTTTCTAATTTCATTACGAGGTCTTATTCTGTCTTTTATATTGGCTTGAACATTTAGAGGGAGAAAGTACAGTGTGGCTGAATGGCAAACACTCATTGGCCAGCCGAGGACACGAGAGCGAGCTTCCTAAGATGAAGAAGGCTACGATCGTGCTACAGAGACTTAACATCAGACGAATGCGTGCAAAATGTAAGGACTGTCACAAGGTACTGCAAGGTAGATTCCAGTGTTCCTTGGATGGCGCAGCTCACAGCAGTTCTCTGAAGTGCGATGTATGCATGAAAGATGGGATCCCGGCAGCTGAGCTTCAGGAGCAAGCTGCCGATACTGAAGCAGACATCCCAAGAGAGCAGACCTGTCATCCGACCAATACGATGTGTCCAAATGTCACATCATCGTCCAGTGGTTCTGGTAAGGATGCACATATTGTCAGTTTAGACAGAGATTCATGGGTGCTAATTACTCACTTTTTGTACTTTTGTTACAATCATTTTAAAAGTTTGAAAGCCATTTAATATACAATTATAGAAACCTTCAAATTAGCTCTCTTCAAATATATTAGATGAATATTCCCAAAATTATGTATAATTCTCTGAAAATGTTGCATCGTATAGAGGAGGCTCCGACAATACAAGATGGTAAATCATGCGTACTCAAATTAGCCCAAAATTATACATAATTCTCTGAAAATGTTGCATCGTATAGAGGAGGCTCCGACAATACAAGATGGTAAAAGCATGCGTACTCAAATTAGCCCAAAATTGACTTAAAGCCCTTCTCACTCGCACCCAACAATATAATGATTGGTCAGAACTTCATTTGCAAGTCTTAGTGTGAAACAGGTAGACTATATAATTATCTATCAATGTTAACAATTCGTATGCCTCCATTCAGTGTTGCAGCGAAGTCGGACTGATGGGGGGGGGGGGGGGGGGGCACACCTTATGTATTTCTTTGTTTTTGTCAAAAATGTTCCCCTTATGTTTTTTAAATTGTTTTTTTTTTCTCAAAATTATTGGGGAGGGGGGGGGGGGGGGGGGGCACAGGCCCTTTCTTCCCCTAATCGTCTAAACCCTCTACATCGCTAAATGTCTAGTTAGCGTTAGCTACACACGTCGACCAACACACAGTTACACATCCTTCAATATAAAATGTAAGGTCCGGCATATTTTTGTATTAGTATCGACTATCGACTAATCACATGCCAAATTATCCATAGGCCGAGATATCTCATGTCCTATTCTTTCAAAATACTAGAAAACATTAAATTTGTTTATACTCTATTGAAGAAGTAAGGGTTCAATTAATTTGATATATTTTTCACACATTTTACTAACATTATTCCCAAGCTACATACATGCATCTTTTGAGAAAGATCTGCGGTGTTTTATTATTCAATGTAAATATGTATACAGTGAATTCTCATCATAATGAGCACGTTTGGTCTGTTGATTTCACCTCGTCGTATCAGATATTATAGGGCTTAAAGGCAATAAAATATAGAACTTGAACCTGTGAAATTACCTCGCTAAATGCCTCCTTATAAAGAGGTTCCACTGGATAATTATTTGAATTGTTATGATTGAGACATTGTATAATATGCTATATAAGCACCATTTATTATTACTATTACATTGTTTGTGAAATGTGAAAAATAGGATAATTTTACTTAAAGGGCCACAAAATATATTTTTTTGGGGGCATGCACCCCTCTGCCACAACCCTGATCGTTCGCTTCGCTCCCTCTGGCTTGGTCGCTTCGTTCCCTCGCAAAGTCTCACACTCACCTCTAGTAAGCTTAAAGTTGGCAACCCTGATGTATATGATGGACTTATGAACCGATTCTATTTTGAGGTCATGTCAAAGGTCACATGGCTCATTATACATGCGAAAGTAGCTTGTTATCTTGATAGCTCGTAAAGAGATTGAAGGAATTACCAATCAGCTTGGTCCGTGCATGAATTAGGGGTCAGGGAGGTCAAAAGTTACAGTGCTCTTTATATTTAGGCAAATGGCTTTGGGAAATGGAGGATAGGAAGTGATGATCCTTCAAGATTTTAGTACACAATAAAATACAAAATGTTGTACCTTATTCTATAACAATTAACTCTATCATCGGTTTATCAATATTTGTTTGCATTTCAGAAAATTCTCTTCATCGGGGCGGTGAAAATACAACTTTGGCGGGAAAGAGTGATCCCTCTTCTGATATCGACATTGGAGAGGTGGCAGGAAAGCAGGTCTTCCAGGAGGCTAGAAGAAGTATGCACAGCTCAAGGATTCAATCCAGAACACAGAAGGGTGTAACAGGTAGGCATACACGTGGCTCAAGGATTCAATCAGGGACACAGAAGGGTGTAACAGGTACACGTGGCTCAAGGATTCAATCAGGGACACAGAAGGGTGTAACAGGTACACGTGGCTCAAGGATTCAATCCGGAACACAGAAGGGTGTAACAGGTACATGTGGCTCAAGGATTACAACACAACCTTATGAGAAGGCCTTTAGTTGCAGTATATGTCAAAAGGTTTTCAGTCTTAAAACAAATCTTAGGCAGCACATGAGGACACATACTGGAGAAAAAGAATACAGTTGCAACATGTGTACAAAGGCCTTCTCTCAGACATGGAATCTAAAAGATCACATGAGGACACATACTGGAGAAAGACCATTTAGATGCAGCATATGTTCAAAGGCCTTCTCTAAGATATCTTATCTAAAAGACCACATGAGGACACATACTGGAGAAAGACCATTTAGTTGCAGCATATGTATTAAGGCCTTCTCTCAGAAATGTGGTCTAAGGCAACACATGAAGACACATACTGGTGAAAGAACTTTCAGCTGCAGTAAGTGTTCAAAGGCCTTCCCTCGAACATGTAGTCTAAGAAGGCATATGAAGACGCATACTGGAGAAAGACCATTTAGTTGCAACATGTGCTCAAAGACCTTCTCTCAGACATGTAGTCTAAAACACCACATGAGGACACATACTGGAGAAAGACCTTACAGTTGCAACATATGTACAAAGGCCTTCTGTAATACATCTAATCTTAAAGACCACATGAGGACACATACTGGAGAAAGACCATACAGTTGCAGAGTATGTACAAAGGCCTTCTCTCAGAAATCTAATCTAAGTCAGCACATGAAGACACATACTGGTGAAAGACCTTTCAGCTGCAGTAAGTGTTCAAAGGCCTTCTCTCAGAAATGTCATCTAAAATATCACATGAAGACGCACACTGGATAAAGACCATTCAGTTGCAACGTATGTACAAAGGCCTTCAACTCAAAAGACCATCTAAACATTCACATTAGAACGCATACCGGAGAAAGAACTTTCAGATGCAGTATTTGTAAAATGGACTTCTCCTCAAAAATCCATTTAAGAAATCACATGACAAGGTACTTGAGGAGAAACTTTCAATTGCATATTGTGAACAGATATTTTTTCTCCACAATTCCATTTGAATAGTCACATGAATACACATCCTGGTGAAAAAAATTATCAATCGCAACATATATTAACAACTTTTTATCAACAATGGGATATGACAAAAGACTTACTGGAGAAAGACATTACAGTTGCAGACAGAAGAAAAAGTTGCAGTACCATTGTGGTGATCTTTACGGCAAATTACTACAACTTGTCATTCGTGCATGAGATTGCTTTGGACGTCCTGATTTATTTCTGTTTGTTCTGGTTCTTTGAACAAGTGATGATCAATCAAGGTTTATAACTCAATCAAATGAAAATCGGTACTTTATGATATAACACCTCCAACATCGGTTCATTTTTTGTTTCTATTCCAGAAAATTCTGGTCATCAGGGAGGTAAAAATACAACTTTGGCTGGAAAGAGCAATCCCTCTTCCGATGTCGGACAATTGGCAGAAAATCACGTCTTTCAGGAGATTGTGAGAGTTACAAGTAGCTCAAGGATTCAATCTGGAATACAGAAGAGTGTAACATGTAGTCCTACACGTGGCTCAAGGATTCAATCAGGGACACAGAAGAGTGTAACAGGTACATGTAGCTCAAGGATTCAATCAGGAACACAGAAGAGTGAAACAAGTAGTCCTACACGTGGCTCAAGGATTCAATCTGGAATACAGAAGGGTGTAACAGGTACATGTAGCTCAAGGATTCAATCAGGAACACAGAAGAGTGTAACAAGTAGGCCTACACGTGGCTCAAGGATTCAATCAGGAACACAGGAGAGTGTAACAAGTAGTCCTACACGTGGCTCAAGGATTCAATCTGGAATACAGAAGGGTGTAACAGGTACATGTAGCTCAAGGATTCAATCAGGAACACAGAAGAGTGTAACAAGTAGTCCTACACGTGGCTCAAGGATTCAATCTGGAATACAGAAGGGTGTAACAGGTACATGTATCTCAAGGATTCAATCAGGAACACAGAAGAGTGTAACAAGTAGGCCTACACGTGGCTCAAGGATTCAATCAGGAACACAGGAGAGTGTAACAAGTAGTCCTACACGTGGCTCAAGGATTCAATCAGGAACAAAGAAGAGTGTAACAAGTAGTCCTACACGTAGCTCAAGGATTCAATCAGGGACACAGAAGAGTGTAACAAGTAGGCCTACACGTGGCTCAAGGATTCAATCAGGAACACAGGAGAGTGTAACAAGTAGTCCTACACGTGGCTCAAGGATTCAATCAGGAACACAGGAGAGTGTAACATGTAGTCCTACACGTGGCTCAAGGATTCAATCTGGAATACAGAAGAGTGTAACATGTAGTCCTACACGTGGCTCAAGGATTCAATCAGGGACACAGAAGAGTGTAACAGGTACATGTAGCTCAAGGATTCAATCAGGAACAAAGAAGAGTGTAACAAGTAGTCCTACACGTGGCTCAAGGATTCAATCAGGAACACAGGAGAGTGTAACATGTAGTCCTACACGTGGCTCAAGGATTCAATCTGGAATACAGAAGAGTGTAACATGTAGTCCTACACGTGGCTCAAGGATTCAATCAGGGACACAGAAGAGTGTAACAGGTACATGTAGCTCAAGGATTCAATCAGGAACACAGAAGAGTGTAACAAGTAGTCCTACACGTGGCTCAAGGATTCAATCTGGAATACAGAAGGGTGTAACAGGTACATATAGCTCAAGGATTCAATCAGGAACAAAGAAGAGTGTAACAAGTAGTCCTACACGTGGCTCAAGGATTCAATCAGGAACACAGGAGAGTGTAACATGTAGTCCTACACGTGGCTCATGGATTCAATCAGGGACACAGAAGAGTGTAACAAGTAGTCCTACACGTGGCTCAAGGATTCAATCAGGGACACAGAAGAGTGTAACAAGTAGGCCTACACGTGGCTCAAGGATTCAATCAGGGAAACAGAAGGCCTTTAGTTGCAGCGTATGTAAAAAGGTTTACAGTCGTAAATGGAATCTGAGGCAGCACATTGGCGTGCATGATGGAGAAAGACCATTCAGTTGCAACATGTGTACAAAGGCCTTCTCTAGGGCATGTATTCTAAAACACCACATAAGGACACATACTGGAGAAAAGCCATTTAGTTGCAGCATGTGTACAATGGCCTTCTATACACCATCTCTCCTAAAGATACACATGAGGACACATACTGGAGAAAGACCATTTAGTTGCAACATGTGCACAAAGACCTTCTCTCAGAAATGTAATCTAAAACCCCACATGAGGACACATACAGGAAAAAGACCATTCAGTTGCATCGTGTGTACAAAGGCCTTCTCTTGGAAATCTAGTCTAGCCTACCACATGAAGACGCACACTGGAGAAAGACCATTTGTGTCCGCCTTTAACACATTCGGTTAATCGTCAGGAATATCAAAATTTAGATTTTTAGCGTTTTGAATTCTCTAGGATTTCAGCTCTAAAGTGATGTATTACTTGATACAAATAAGTTTGTTGAAGACCAGAAAAATGCAATTTAATGACGTGGACCAGAGCCTCACTATTTGTAAAACAACAGAGAAAGTGGCCTCTAAAGTTTTGCATCAGTCATAATTTAAAGCATTCTCACACAGCGAGCGAAAGTTGCACCGTTATCTTTGACTGTTTTGCTTTTCGTGATCGATAAACGGTTATTCATCAGCCAATCAGCAAAGCTTTCGCCGGTATTACATAATTGAACAAAGCCTCGTCGGTCTCCTTTCAACCTAGCTGGTGGGTCGGCGCAGTGATATTCCTCCTAACAATGAACTCATCATGTTCAGAGCCGGCTCATTCATTAATCCCACCCCCGCAGGCCCAGTACTTATCGCAACAATACACTTTACACAATGAATCGTCACATTGGAGAGGTGTATTTTGATAATCATTCCAATCGGCTACTGGCTACAGAGCAATGCTATCGTTCATTTGAATTCAAAAGAATACACCTTTCGGGACTTATAATTATAAAGAAGTCTACTTACGTTCAGATTCCACCTTTTTCTTCTAATTTTTCAGTATATTCCCTTTCATTATAATTCTAAAAGATACTCTTTTGCGGCAATGAAAATGCTTTTCATTATCTTGATATCGTGGATTAGGCTCTGGGAGGAGTGTTACGTGTAATGGGCTTTACACCCATTTTTGTATTAAAGTCATACCTGTAAAGTGTCCAAATCCACGAAAATTACTTGGAGCTTCCTCGTTTCTCTTCTACCGTGTTGTTTAGCTTATGGTAAGAGAAGAATAAAATAGGGTTTGATTTTTTTCAAATGTCCCTTTAGTATGAAGATAATTATCATTGAAAATCATTATTTCTAAAGCGTTAATCAACGCAATTGAAAAAAAGTACAATTGTCTCAGCTGAGAGCGTCCGCATGCAGCACCCGTGAGAACATTCCGGAGATTGAACTTTGAGCCGAGCGAGTTCAAATTCCATGAATTATGTACTACGTGTGTAAAAATACACGGGTGCGAATATCTCAAACGGATCATTCATTACTGCGACCAAAGTATGGCAGACCATCAGTATTCGGTGATAAAATATGAACTCAATATTCGTTTTTTTCACTAGGTAAACAGTGTTCGTTTTCTTTCAAACTTTCACAAATCTTTCAATTGTATTTTACAATGATATTGATATAGGATTGAAGTCTCAAATGTCATTTTATGCAATATCTGACACTTTACAGGTATCACTTTAAGTGTGAATAAGTTAAACAATAATAACACTCTGTGAAATTGTCTAATCCCATAGTGCATATTTCAGTAGAATTAGAACGCAACGCTGTCTCGTAAGCTTGAGCCAGTCAAATTGCTTGTTTTAAATAGCTTAAATCCACAACATCATTGTGTTTTTATTAGCTCACCTGAGCCAAAGGCTCAAGTGAGCTATTGTGATCGCTTTTCGTCCGTCGTCCGTCGTCCGTCGTCCGTCGTGCGTCGTCCGTCGTCCGTCGTGCGTCGTCCGTCGTCCGTAAACTTTTTACATTTTCATCTTCTTCTCCAGAACCAATGATCGGATTCCAACCAAACTTGGCAGGAATCATATTTAGGTAAATATGTAAATTTTAAACATCTTCTTCTCAAGATCCAGAAGTATGACAGACCTGATATTTCATATTTAGATGCCTCTATTGATGAAGAATGAAAGTTGTTCACAAGATTTTTGTGGGTGGTCCCATAAGGGCCCTGTGGGCGTAACAGTTTTTTTGGGGGCCCTACCATAGGAAATATACATTTTCATCTTCTTCTCCAGAATCAATGATTAGATTCCAACCAAACATGGCAGGAATCATCTTTAGGGGTAGAGGAACCAAAGTTGCTAAAATGGTGGGCGTGGCCCCCAGGGGGGCCCTGGAGGAGGGCACCAAGTGTAAAAAATATGTAAATTTTAAACATCTTCTTCTCAAGATCCAGAAGTATGACAGACCTGATATTTCATATGTAGATGCCTCTATTGATGAAGAATGAAAGTTGTTCACAAGATTTTTGTGGGTGGCCCCACAAGGGCCCTGTGGGCGTAACAGTTTTTTTTGGGGCCCTACCATAGGAAATATACATTTTCATCTTCTTCTCCAGAACCAATGATTAGATTCCAACCAAACATGGCAGGAATCATCCTTAGGGGTAGAGGAATCGAAGTTGCTAAAATGGTGGGCGTGGCCCTCAGGGGGGCCCTGGGGGAGGGCACCAAGTGTAAAAAATATGTTAATTTTAAATATCTTCTTCTCAAGATCCAGAAGTATGACAGGCCATCGCAGAATGGCCCCATAGGGTCCCTATGTGAGTGGGGTTAATATGCTGAAGTGGTCAGTGGCTGGTGAAATGTGTTAAGCTTTGTCTTATATGTGTGTCTGTCTTTTTTTATGATTCACCCAAACATTATGGTAAATCATAATGTTAGGTACAGGGGATCAAAAGTTATTGATTAAATAGTACATCACATTATAGATTTTGGCATGATTTCAACTGATTTCATATCTTCTGAGGGTGCCAGAGAGAACATGCGCCAGATGTGAATTGATTGACCTCAGGTGAGCGTCGTGCCCCCCTGGGGCTCTTGTTACGTATGGGACTTAAAGTAATTCTCACTGAAGCTAGGCAAACTAAAACGGCAGTATGTTTGGAAGATCAGTAAAAGAAATCATATTCCATCATTACTTTTTGGAAAAAACGATTATTTAGGGCAAATGAATCATGTTTTTGCACAATATTCCGCTTATATTTATTACGAAACAAAAAATTATATCATGCTTTCTGCATGGGGGTTGTTTTTAAACGGTCAATTCTCAACGGACAATTCGCTGTGTACGATCGAAGGCGTTTCGATGAATTTTAACCATATTTTTAAAACCAAGAAATATCATATATGTTTACTTAGTAATTAGTATATTTGGCTCAGCAAAATAACTTGTTAAATCCGATCAGATAAGTAATGTTATTTGTTGTAATTAAACCGGAATTAATAGCATGCTGCATGTAGGTAATGGTATGCCATAGAAGCACACAGTAGAATAATCGGGACTGAAAGATTTGGCCCGAATTGTAAGCAGTAAAGTACCTCGTTATAAGCGAGCTAAAGAAACTCGCAGGGTACCATACTGTACTGTGCATTGTGACACTGCACTTCTAGCTACCGCCAGTAGACAAAGAAATAGCATGTCTTGATACAATAGGATGATGGGCTGCACACGGCTGGTCTTTGATGTTCAAGTGGAGTAGGTAGGCGGTTCGTCGCAGTACCCCCATAGAATTAGTCTGAAAAATCACTGTACAGTATTTTCGCCGCGCCGCAGTACGTTATGGTCACAGCACAGACACAATACATAGCTGGCGTTCATGTCATGTTCAAAATATAATTGATCATGCACCGCCAGCGGGGTTTACTGAGATTCTGGTCGAAAGCAAAATGAAGGTTGCTTAAAGGGATAGTTGAGTTCTGGTAAGGAGAGTACAGTTTTAGTGAAACTGAATTTTAGTAACCAAAACCTGCATCATTACATTACAAACTAATAGTTATAACTAGAAAGGAACACAAAATTACAAATGACGTAGTAAAGATCATGTTATCATTCAAAAAGAGCCGTTAAAACGTAAGAGGGCGCTCTCTAAACACTCATCGGTTTCAACCATTTTGAATAAAATATTGTGCATGTGATGCTTTGTTGAAATAGTGATTAGATAGAGAAATAACCAACAACTATTTAAATACCTATTTTGTAACTTTTTTGAAAAGAGGAAGCATTTTTTTGAATTTTTAACGGCTGGTTCAAAATTCTCTAATAAACCCGGGGCCCGGGTTTATTACAAATTGTTATATTTATGGATATTTCAGCCGTTTCTGAACCGATTTTGATCAAACAAAGATGATTTTATTGTTTAAATATTATGCTCTTTCAAATTTTACACTCAGTTTTTCATTACCTCACAAACCAATTAAGTAGTCTAGCGCCCTCTCTACCAAAACTCAACTTTCCCTTTAATAGAAGAATCATTTTTTATGGTATTAAAATTTCGAATTAGGAACTGCAATTTTCAGAGAATGTAGATGAAATATGTAAGTATCAAATCCCATCAAGTTTAAATTTTCAGCCACAGACAATTTGTTATGTTTCTGAGGCTCTATGTACTAAAGCCCCACAGCGACTTATGACTGAAAGTAAGATGCTGAGTCTCATTTAGTTGCAGCATATGTACAAAGGCTTTCAACTCAAAAGACAATCTTAAGATTCACATTAGAACACATAACTGAGAAAGAACTTTCAGATGCAGTATTTGTCAAAAGGACTTCTCCACAAAAATCCATCTCAGAAACCAAATGACGAGACATACTTGAGAAAAACCTTTCAGTTGTATATTGTGAACAGATTTTTTTTCGCCACAATTTCATTTGAATAGTCACATGAATACACATCCTGGTTGAAAAGTTATCAATCGCAACATATATTAACAACTTTTTATCAACAATGGGATTTGACAAAAGACTTACTTGGAGAAAGACATTTCAGTTGCAGACATAAAACAAAGTTGCAGTACCATTGTGCTGATATTTACGGTAAATTACAACAACTTGTCATCCGTGCATGACATTGCTTTGGACGTCCTGATTTTTTTATTTTTTTGTTCTGGTTCTTTGAACAAGTGATGATAATTTAAGTTTTATAACACAATGAAATAAAAAAAATTGGTACTTAATGATATAACACCTCCAACGTCAGTTCATTTTTTGTTTCTATTCCAGAAAATTCTGGTCATCAGGGAGGTAAAAATACAACTTTGGCTGGAAAGAGAAATCCCTCTTCTGATGTCGGACAACTGGCAGAAAATCACATCTTTCAGGAGGTTGTAACAGGTACACGTGGCTCAAGGGTTCAGTCAGGAATACTGAAGGGTGTAACAGGTACACATAGCCCTATGACTCAATCAGGAAATCAGAAGGGTGTAACAGGTACATGTAGCTCAAGGATTCAATCCGGAACAAAGTCGGACAATTGGCAGAAAATCACGTCTTTCAGAAGGTTGTGAGAGGAACAAATAGCTCAAGGATTCAATCTGGAACCCAGAAGGGTGTACCAGGTACAAGTAGCTCAAGGACCCAATCCGGAAAACACAAGGGTGTAACAGGTGCACGTGGCTCAAGAATTAAATTAGGAATACAGAAGGGTGTTACAGGTACCCGTAGTTCAATGATTCAATCAGGAACACAGAAGGGTGTAACAGGTACACGTGGCTCAAGGATTCAATCCGGAATACAGAAGGGTGTAACAGGTACAAGTAGCTCAAGGATTCAATCCGGAACAAAGTCGGACAATTGGCAGAAAATCACGTCTTTCAGAAGGTTGTGAGAGGAACAAATAGCTCAAGGATTCAATCTGGAACCCAGAAGGGTGTACCAGGTACAAGTAGCTCAAGGACCCAATCCGGAAAACACAAGGGTGTAACAGGTGCACGTGGCTCAAGAATTAAATTAGGAATACAGAAGGGTGTTACAGGTACCCGTAGTTCAATGATTCAATCAGGAACACAGAAGGGTGTAACAGGTACACGTGGCTCAAGGATTCAATCCGGAATACAGAAGGGTGTAACAGGTACAAGTAGCTCAAGGATTCAATCCGGAATACACAAGGGTGTAACATGTACAAGTAGCTCAAGGATTAAATTAGGAATACAGAAGGGTGTTACAGGTACACGTAGTTCAATGATTCAATCGGGAACACAGAAGGGTGTAACAGGTACACGTGGCTCAAGGATTCAATCCGGAATACAGAAGGGTGTAACAGGTACAAGTAGCTCAAGGATTCAATCAGGGACACAGAAGGGTGTAACAGGTACACGTAGCTCAAGGATTCAATCAGGAATACAGAAGGATGTAACAGGTACAAGTAGCTCAAGGATTCAATCAGGAATACAGAAGGGTGAAACAGGTACATGTAGCTCAAGGATTCAGTCTGGAACACAGAAGGGTGTACCAGGTACAAGTAGTTCAAGGATTCAATCCGGAACACAGAAGGGTTTAACAGGTACACGTAGCTCAAGGATTAAATTAGGAATACAGAAGGGTGTTACAGGTACACGTAGTTCAATGATTCAATCGGGAACACAGAAGGGTGTAACAGGTACACGTGGCTCAAGGATTCAATCCGGAATACAGAAGGGTGTAACAGGTACAAGTAGCTCAAGGATTCAATCAGGGACACAGAAGGGTGTAACAGGTACACGTAGCTCAAGGATTCAATCAGGAATACAGAAGGATGTAACAGGTACAAGTAGCTCAAGGATTCAATCAGGAATACAGAAGGGTGAAACAGGTACATGTAGCTCAAGGATTCAGTCTGGAACACAGAAGGGTGTACCAGGTACAAGTAGCTCAAGGATTCAATCCGGAACACAGAAGGGTTTAACAGGTACACGTAGCTCAAGGATTCAATCAGGAATACAGAAGGGTGTAACAGGTACACATAGCTTAAGGATTCAATCAGAAACACAGAAGGGTGTAACAGGTATACGTAGTAGCTCAAGGATTCAATCAGGAGCACAGAAGGGTGTAACAGGTACACGTAGGTCAAGTATTCAATCAGGAATACGCCCTTGTCTACGTAATGATAATATTGATTTGATAACAAGTGACAAAGATGAAAGCAAACCATACAAATGTAGTCTGTGTTCAGAGACTTTCTATAATGAAAGAGAGCTACAGAAGCACAAAAATGAACAATCTTGCATGAAACATGCACATGCAAGTCAGGTGTGTTTGAAGAAAGATAGCAGAAGGCTTGATGCACATATAGGCATGCAAATTGCAACACAACCTTATGAGAAGGCCTTAAGTTGCAGCGTATGTCAAAAGGTTTTCAATCTTAAAAGGAATCTGAGACTTCACATGCGGACACATACTGGAAAAAGACCATACAGTTGCAAATTATGTACAAAGGCCTTCTCTACGACATCTACTCTAACAGACCACATGAGGACACATACTGGAGAAAGACCATACAGTTGCAGCATGTGTAGAAAGGTCTTCTCTCAGAAAGGTAATCTAAGGCGACACGTAAAGACACATGCTGGATAAAGACCATTTAAATGCAGCATATGTACAAAGGCCTTCTCTGAAACATGTAGTCTAAGAAAGCACATGAGGACACATACTGGAGAAAGACCTTTTATTTGCAACGTATGTACAAAGGCCTTCTCTACGACATCTTATCTAAAGATCCACATGAGGATACATACTGGAGAAAGACCATTTAGTTGCAGCATGTGTACTAAGGCCTTCTCTAAAAAATGTAATCTAAAAGACCACATGAAGACACATACTGGTGAAAGACCATTTAGTTGCAGCATATGTACAAAGGCCTTCTCTTGGAAATCTAATCAAGCCCACCACATGAAAACGCACACTGGAGAAAGACCATTCAGTTGCAGCATATGTAGAAAGGCTTTTAACTCAAAAGACCATCTAAAGATTCACATTAGAACACATACCGGAGAAAGAACTTTCAGTTGCAGCATTTGTAAAAAGGACTTTTCACAAAAATCCATCTAAGAAATCACATGACGAGACATACTTGAGAAAAACTTTCAGTTGTATATTGTGAACAGATATTTTTTCTCCGCAATTTCATTTGAATAGTCACTTGAATACACATCCTAGTGAAAAAGTTATTAATTGCAACATAATATATTAACAACTTTTTTAAAAATTGTTTATCAACAATGGGATTTGACAAAAGACTTACTGGAGAAAGACATTTCAGTTGCAGACAGAAAACAAAGTTGCAGTACCATAGTGGTGATCTTTACAGCAAATTACAACAACCTGGCATCCGTGCATGAGATTGCTTTGGACGTCCTGATTTGTTTCTATTCGTTCTGGTTCTTTGAACAAGTGATGATCATTCAAGGTTTATAGCACAATAAAATGAAAATCAGTACTTTATGATATAACACCTCCAACATCAGTTCATTTTTTGTTTCTATTCCAGAAAATTCTGGTCATCAAGGAGATGAAAATACAACTTTGGCTGGAAAGAGCAATCCCTCTTCTGATGTCGGACAACTGGCAGAAAATCACATCTTTCAGGAGGTTGTAACAGGTACACGTGGCTCAAGGGTTCAGTCAGGAATACTGAAGGGTGTAACAGGTACACATAGCCCTATGACTCAATCAGGAAATCAGAAGGGTGTAACAGGTACATGTAGCTCAAGGATTCAATCCGGAACACAGAGGAGTGTAACGGGTACATGTAACTCAAGGATTCAATCCGGAATACAGAAGGGTGTAACAGGTACATGTAACTCAAGGATTCAATCCGGAATACAGAAGGGTGTAACAGGTACATGTAACTCAAGGATTCAATCTGGAATACAGAAGGGTGTAACAGGTACATATAACTCAAGGATTCAATCAGGAACACGGAAGGGTGTAACAGGTACAAGTAGCTCAATGATTCAATCCGGAAAACAGAAGGGTGTAACAGGTACATGTAGCTCAAGGATTCAATCAGGAACACACAAGGGTGTAACAGGTACAAGTAGCTCAAGGATTCAATCCGGAATACAGAAGGGTGTAGCAGGTACACAAAGCTCAAGGATTCAATCAGGAACAAAGACGGGTGTAACAGGTACAAGTAGCTCAAGTATTCAATCCGGAATACAGAAGGGTGTAACAGGTAAACGTGGCTCAAGGATTCAATCAGGAACACAGAAGGGTGTAACAGGTACAAGTAGCTCAAGTATTCAATCCGGAATACAGAAGGGTGTAACAGGTACACGTGGCTCAAGGATTCAATCCGGAACACAGAAGGGTGTAACAGGTACATGTAGCTCAAGGATTCAATCAGGAACACAGAAGGATGTTACAGGTACAGGTAGCTCAGTGATTCAATCAGGAATACAGAAGGATGTTACAGGTACAGGTAGCTCAATGATTCAATCAGGAACACAGAAGGGTGTAACAGGTACAAGTAGCTCAAGGATTAAATCCGGAATACAGAAGGGTGTAACAGGTACACGTGGCTCAAGGATTCAATCCGGAACACAGAAGAGTGTAACAGGTACACGTAGCTCAAGGATTCAATCAGGCATAACAAGTGACGATGATGAAAGCAGACCATACAAATGTAGTCTGTGTTCAGAGACTTTCTATAATGAAAGGAAGCTCCAGAACCACAGAAATAAACAATCTTGCTTGAAACCACATGCGAGTCAGGTGTGTTTGAAGGAAGATAGCAGAGGACTTGATGCACATATAGGCATGCACATTGCAACACAACCTTATGAGAAGGCCTTTAGTTGCAGCATATGTAAAAAAGTTTTCAGTTTTAAAACAAAACTTAGGAAGCACATGAGGACACATACTGGAGAAAAACCATACAGTTGCAACATGTGTACAAAGGCCTTCTCTCAGACATGGAATCTAAAAGACCACATGAGGACACATACTGGAGAAAGACCATTTAGTTGCAGCATATGTTCAAAGGCCTTCTCTAAGATATCTTATCTAAAAGACCACATGAGGACACATACTGGAGAAAGACCATTTAGTTGCAGCATATGTACAAAGTCCTTCTCTCAGAAAAGTAATCTAAGGCAACACATGAGGACACATACTGGAGAAAGACCATTTAGTTGCAGCATGTGTACAAAGGTCTTCTCTCAGAAAAGTAATCTAAGGCAACACAAGAGGACACATACTGAAGAAAGACCATACAGTTGCAGCATATGTACAAAGGCCTTCTCTCAGAAAAGTACTCTAAGGCACCACATGAGGACACATACAGGAGAAAGACCATTTAGTTGCATTGTATGTACAAAGGCATTCTCTCATAAATGTAATCTAACATATCATGTGAGGATACATACCTGAGAAAGACCATTTAAAGTTGCAGCATGTGTACAAAGGCCTTCTCTCAGACATGTAATCTAAAAGACCACATTAGGACACATTCTGGAGAAAGACCATTTAGTTGCAGCATATGTTCAAAGGCCTTCTCTCAGCCTGGTAATCTAGGACAGCACATGAAAACACATACCGGAGAAAGAACTTTCAGTTGCAGCATTTGTAAATAGGACTTCTCCACAAAAATCCATCTAAGAAATCACATGACGAGACGTACTTGGGAAAAACCTTTCAGTTGTATATAATGTGAACAGATATTTTTTCTCCGCAATTTCATTTGAATAGTCACATGAATACACATCCTGGTGAAAAAGTTATCAATCGCAACATAATATATTAAAGGGAAATTTTCCCCATCATCTATTTACCTTTGATTCATTTCTCTACACATTAAAACATAATTTCATGCAAATATGTCGAATGTTTGCCCTCTGAACAAAGGAGGGGCATCATTCAAAGTCAATCGCTGTATGGGCTAATCCCATTCATCGCGTATAGCATGGAGGCTGCCATTATATTTTTTGAAACCCGGATTTTGAATTGTTCGCGACCGAAATGCTACGTCAAACCCGAACAAACAAGCTCGGTCTCTTTTTGTTAGCTCTCACAGCTCGCGGGGTTTGTGCACAAACACAAAAGGCAAAACGTGAGCCAACAAAAGAGTAGTTCAGGTTTGACGTCACATTTTAGAGCGATCCGAGTTTCATAAACATCAATGTTTGTTCTGGTTCTTTGAACAAGTGATGATCATTCAAGTTTTATAAGCACAATAAAATGAAAAAATTGGTACTTAAAGGGATAGTTGAGTTCTGGTAAGGAGAGTACAGTTTTGGTGAAACTGAATTTTAGTAACCAAAACCTGCATCATTACATTACAAACTAATAGTTATAACTAGAAAGGAACACAAAATTACAAATGACGTAGTAAAGATCATGTTATCATTAAAAAAGAGCCGTTAAAACATAGGAGGGCGCTCTCTAAACACTCCTCAGTTTCAACCATTTTGAATAAAATATTGTGCATGTGATGTTTGGTTGAAATAGTGATTAGATAGAGAAATAACCAACAACTATTTAAATACCTATTTTGTAACTTTTTGAAAAGAGGAAGCATTTTTTTGAATTTTTAACGGCTGGTTCAAAATTCTCTAATAAACCTGGGGCCCCAGCTTTTTTACAAATTGTTATATTTATGGATATTTCAGCCGTCTCTGAACCGATTTTGATCAAACAAAGATGATTTTATTATTTAAATATTATGCTCTTTCAAATTTTACACTCAGTTTTTCATTACCTCACAAAAAAATAAGTAGTCTAGCACCCTCTCTACCTAAACTCAACTATCCCTTTAATGATATAACACCTCCAACATCAGTTCATTTTTTTTTTTTTTTCAATTACATAAAATTCTGTTTTAGTTTGAGCAGTAAACTGAAATGACACATGATGACGAATAATCAGATGAGCTCATGATTTGTTAAGTGGCTCTTAGAATCAATCTGTTTGTGGATATACATAGAAAACCTTGTTCGAAGCTTAGTTTTCATAAACAATGAATAGGTAACTTTCAAGCAACAAAAGACAAAGCTGAAGTATAATTGTTTATTTTATGATCAGGATATATTGCTGTCTTTGTCCATTTAAGGACGCCATCGATTCATTATGTCCTTTATATTCAAGGACCTTTAATGGCAATTTTCAAGGTTGTTTCCGATTTCTTTTGTCTGTACATGTGCGAGAATTCAAGAGGAGAATATTTTGATGTATATAGGGCTAATTCACCTGTAGCAATTGCACTTTTGTTTCTCGCCTACATAATTTAGCTAGCTGAAGACAGACATCGCAAGTGAAAAGATGGAAACATATCCCGGTATCTTGTGTATAGGAATTGTCTGTGTTTTGTGTCTCCTTCCCAAAATATGTTTCCCATTCATAAATATTTCAATCGAAGATATCTTTTTAACGAAATTGAAATTTGAAAAACCAAAACCTGTTCCGTGATTTTATTGTTAATATGAATAGGACAAGGTATGAGAGGACCACTTGAGTTCCAAGTAAGTTTTGAGGATTTGGACGATGTTTACTAAATCCCTTTAAAATGATGTGACTATACCATATTGATGTTATTTAAACAAAATCCTTTACATGTATTATACTTTATACTGTGTTGTTAGTTGCACTTTGCAACTTATTCTATTTATCTATTCTATGTTGACTTTTATCGCAGCCCTGCTTTTGTCGTTTTGTTTTTTCCTGAACATTGTTGCTTCACAACCTTATTACACAGTTCATAGTTTCACGATTATAAATGTGTACCGTGTCCTATTTTTTAAAGACACATGCATGGGAACGTCTGTGTGTGTATAACTGCTAATCATTTGTAACATTTTCACTCTTACTTTTTACCAAAAGAAACGTACTATGACTCAATATTCCTGATATCAATAAACGGGGTACTATAAAGTACATTCCATTAGTCACTGACACCTAACAAAATAATGATCTGCTAGAATGACAGCCTGTGAAAGCATGGCTGTGGCAATAGCTGATGTCAGTTAGATTCCATCTTCTATGTCTGTTTTTCCTAAACTGTGAATAAATGGTATAAGCAAATGAGGGTGACAAAAAGTATACCCCTTTTTAACTAAAACGCATTCCAATTGATGTACCACAATAATTATAATGTAATGTCTGTACAGATTTACCCAATCGCCCCTTTTTTGAAGACCTCAAGTTCACAAACAAAACATATCGTTGCCCTTCAGGAAAATGTACCCTATTTTCACATTCCATGATCGTTGTCATAGGTTTGGACCCCTTTTGTTTCATCTCCACGAGCATATTTATGAAATTTAAACCTCTTTTTTCTTCCAGGAACACATGCAAATTACCAATTTTTTTGCAAAATTGTTAAAGATCACTATGTGTACACATGAACAATGTGAAGTGACACCAGCAGGGGTATGATGGAGATGAATATTGAATGGTACTTTATATGTAACAGAAGTTATACAAATTATTGTAAAGAGCGGTACATTGTTGTTGTTGTTTTTTTGAAAAATGTAACTTTCTATATGAATATACATTTGTGTACAAAAAACCTGTTATTACCTGGTCATTTCTTTTGAAAATTAATATATTTATTGTGCTATTATGTGTTGGCATGCATGTCGTGGGTATGTGTTTTGTGTGAGTGTGTGTGTTTGCATGCTTATGCGTGGGGTAGTTATGGTTGGTATGTACACGCAATTTTGTTTGCTATACTTTTTTGTATTTGGGTATTTGAGAAGTTTGTATTTTGTGCGAATGCGTGTGGGTGCGTGTGTGTGTGCGTGCGTGTGTGTGTGTGTATGTGCGCGTGCATGCGTGTGGGTGCGTGTGTGTGTATGTGCGCGTGCATGCGTGTGTGTGTGCGTGTGTGCGCGCGTGTGTGTGTGTGTGTATCCCGGAGGGGGGGGGGGGGGGGCACTCAACTATACCTCACACAAAAAGTTCCGCAATCGAGGTTTGCACATTAATAACTGTTTTATTACGCTATTACCATTCATAAATTTGGTATCATTGGAAACCGTGAATCTAGCTCCTCTTTACATTGATATAACATTTGCTATGAATATTTTATCATGGAATGAGCATTGCATCCAAATGTAGGGCAAAGTCAAAAGTGAAATGTTGCAAAATGCACTGATTTTGTCAACAGAGTGCCTTCCTTGGCTTGAATGGGGGTGAGGTGGTCACGCATTCAAGCCACGTTTTAATCTTCAAACAAAAGGAAGGCACACTGTTGACAAAATCAGTGCATTTTGCAACATTTCATTTGTTACTTTGGCCTACATTCGGATGTAATGCACATTTCATGATAGAATATCCATAGCAAATGTTATATCAATGTAAAGAGGAGGATTCCCGCTTTCCAATGATACCAAATTTATGAATGGTAATAACGTAATAGGCATTCAAGCCACATTTTAATCTTCAAACAAAAGGAAGGGCCTTTGTTGACAGAATCAGTGCATTTTGCAACATTTCAGTTTTGACTTTGCCCTACATTTGGATGCAATGCACATTCCATGATGAAATACTCATAGCAAATGTAAAGGGGAGAATTCACACTTTCCAATGATACCAAATTTATCAATGGTAATAACCCGTAAATACCGGCGTAATCGCCGCATACTTTTTCCTCGAAAAAACCCTGCAAAGTCGGGGTGCGGCGTGTACGCGGAGACAGTTAAAATGTCACTCTTGACCGGCCTCAAAACAACACATTTCAGCAGGTGTGGGACTATTGGTTGTATTGCACTGTATTGTATTGCGTGATAACACATTATATAGCCAAATTGTCTACGTTTACCCTGGCCTAGAATGGTTTCTCACCTTTTTTTGCTGATATTTGCGAAATCTGATACGTTTTTAACTTCAAAGTTACGAAACAAATGCACACTGCCAGCGCCGCGCTCGCCTAGCTGTCATCGATCTAGCTACGTGCGTTATTAATGCATTGCATTTGCACGTACGTATCACAGTGTACCTGGTTCTCTGTAGTACCGATTTCATGCTAAAATTTGGCACATTTTCCCAGCCGATTTTCTTGTTTCCCGCCGTTATTCCCCCTTTTTTTGTCGCCAGTTTTCCTAGCGCACTTTTCTCCCACATTTTTTTTTTTAAATTTCAATGCCCAAAGTCGGGGTGCGGCGTTTACGCGGGTGCGGCAATTACGCCGGTATTTATGGTAATAGAAAAGTTATTAATGCGCAAACGTAACCTCGATTGCGGAACTTTTTGTGCGGAGTATATATATGTGCACGCTGGAAAACCTATGGGCGCTGCCATGTACGGTACGCGACCGGCCTTTCCCGTAACATTTTTCTTGATTTTTCTGTCGAGTTGTCTTATTGGCTTACTGAGACATCTCTCTGATTCTTTATCCAATCAGAATAGTTATAAGATGTTTTAACAAAAACGGCTACGATCAGCTGATCGTCAGCTTTCAAATGATATACAAATCAATGGACAAATTTTTTTTTTTCAAGACTTTAGTAGGCCGCGAAGATTGGGTGAAAATGCAAGTAAAAAGAGCCAAATTTCAAGGTTATTTTCAAATTTAAATATTCAAATTTCTAGAGTTTTTACATAAATAAGGTTTTCATGGAAGTAATGTTCTTTGTTTATATTTTCATCATCATATTGACAGTTGCAACTCTTAAATGTCAGTTTTTAAGCTACAACTTTCTGAAGTTAGGAGAAAAATATCAAATTTTCGAAAAATTCGGACAGCCGCATTTTTATTGCACTTTATATCGACCGTGGAAGGAAATACGGACATACACGATGTGTTTTAGGAAAATTAGATATGTATTTATAAATAATTCACAAACAACTTGTCGTTATTTTGTTTTATTTTCTAGATATAAAATTAACAATTCACTCTAAAAGCAGCTGAAGCAACATTCGTGCGCGACTCCATTGGGAGTTTAGCCATGTCTAGCGGCGTGGCTATCCTTCGCCATTGCATGTTACGCAAATTCCAGCATGAATCTAAACCAATGAGTGCGCGGAACTCACTCACGCCGTCACAGAGTTATGAGCAACAAACTCGGTAATTTATTTATTATCTGATTATGAAATTACATTTAAACTAGTGAAATCAATGTCAGATTTACTATTTAATCTAGGTAAGATGTTTTATCTAATTTATTTCATTTTAAAAGCTGTTATTTCGTGTTATTCGAAAAGTTCGACGGTAAATCAATGACGAGGGGCAAAGCACGTGAAATTATTCAGACCGCCGTAAGCAGCTGGATAGCGATGCCGACGCGCTCGGGTATGGTCTTACGCGCAGAACCGTATGATTTGTTGTTCATGAGATTTACGGCTAACAATTTTTCTGAGGAATTTAGCTAAAAACTGACCATTTAAGAGTTGTAACACCCATCAATGAAATCAAGAACAGGTCCCAAATATTACATTTATGACACTCGCTTTGTCGGGAAAACTCTAGGTTTTTCAATATTTCGTCTTAAAAATAGGCTTTTAATTCATCCGTGAAAGCCTTTTTGTCATATTTAACCCCTTTTTAAATATCTTATATAAATGTGAATATTCAGTTAAATTGAATACAAACATATCGATAAGAAAGAGTAGGATAAGAAGTTTGTTGTAAAATGATCCATATTTCTTCCACAATGCTGAATTTCTAAATAAAAGAGAAATTATGAAAGCTAGATTGAGTTCCGAGTTCAAATTGACGCAACGTTAAGCGGTACGATTGCTCGCAGAGTTTACACTAGATCATTGCACGCGCAACGCCGGAAATGCGCGACGCTGATTGGTGCCAGCAAACACTGTTGTGTCATTGGGGTATCATGGCAGCGAGCATAGAACTGCCATACGTTGTGTACAACGTGCACATATTGCTGTACACGCGCGACCAAAAAAACGCGTAAAAGGGGTACTTTTTGCCGATCATGCATGGCGCGTCACGCGTTTAGCAATATAGCTGAGTGGATTTGGGTCCACTTCTTGTTTCATCTTGTTCCCAGTAATATAAGACCGAAAAATATATTCCGAGGGTTGGGTCCTCTGACTGAGACTGTCTTGTTTCATTATCATGCCCAGTCCAATCTAGATACAGACTGGAAATGCCACCGGCGGAAGGGAGGGGTGGGCAAATACCCCCTACCCGGCCCGCGAATTTGTTTTTCCCGAACCATTCAGCTATGGCACTAACGCCATCAAGGATTACACTAAACCAAATTTACTTGGTCGACCCGTAATATTTGCCAAGATTATCTCCAAGCGTGGTCGGATTTACTTTATAAGGGAAAGTACGCTGGTTATTGGGGGAAGGGGGGGGGGGGGGGGCGGTCATGCACTCTATGTATGTCTTTATTTTGTAAAAGAATTGCTGTTTGATAACTATTGTGGTACATGACAGAATTCTTTGACAGTATTCGTTAGTACATTGTTTGCAGAATATTATGTTTACATCTACCTTAGATGAAGAATCAGCCACTTGTCTCTGGATCCGATCCGGTGCGTGCTCACCCCCCCCCCCCCCCCCCCCCCCC
>JBAMJV010002160.1:0-137330 GCA_037951105.1 Echinarachnius parma
ATGACAACAAATATGTTCTACTGGAACGATTTCCGTCTAATTTGCTTGATACTTCCTCCTCCATAATTTTGTTGGAACACCAAAGTTGTGATTTACAAAAAAAGACCACAAAAAGTAAGTATTTCTTCAGAAATATTGCTCTTTATTTGCTAATTTTTTGGTTGATGAGTAATTGATGTGTGCTCTTTCAGTTGACATTGAAAATTTCCGTCGCCGTGTCCGTGTTCTAATTTTTGCGTATCTCGCCTATGATCCGCGAAGTTGGGATACGCGCGAAGTTAAGAGACCTGTCCATACGCTTATTCAGTTGGGGTTCTAGTATTTATATTGTATTTCTGTGGGGGGGGGGGGGGTTTAAACCCCCCCCCCAAAAAAAAAAACAGTCATTTTGGGGTCAAAGGGGGGAGTACGGGGGTACGCCTATGAGTGAAATTCACTTACTCATTGCACTCACTTTGTACACGGTTGTCGCAGTCCAGTGGATAATTTAACATCTGAACACTTCAATCATAAATATCTTTTTAATGAAAGGGAAATTTGAAAAACCGGAACCTGTCCCATGCTTTTATTGTTAATACGAATACAACAAGGTATGGGGGAACCGCTAGAATTCTAATTCGATTTTGAGGATTTGGACAATGATACTAAGTCCCTTTCACAATTCCAGTTCAAAATAAATGGAACTGACCAGAATTACGAAATTTAAAAAAGGTGAGATTTGCACAGGAATCAAACCAGACACTAACCCAGAGATATTGAAATCGTTTCGTATAAAGAAATTGCGAGGGATCACGTGAAATGATGCCTTTGTGTTTGAATTTAATTCATACTGAGAAATTATTTAAAAGCATGGTAACGATTACCATAATCATAACAGTGCAACTAATGTGCAAATTTAAGATTGAAATACGTAGAAGTGCATAACACAATAATACTTTTAGTAGTAATGATATATCACCGGCGTATAATTTTGTGTGTGTTATCCTTATAGTGATGTATGCAGTGGCGTAGCTACGGGGAGGGGGGGGGGGGTATGGGGGCCACGTCCCCCTCCCCCAATAATTTGACAAAAACAATAACAAACATAAGGGAGAATGTTTAACAAAATTAAGAAAAACGTAGGTGTCCCCCCCCCCCCCCCCCCTCACAAATGTGTCCGAGAACGGTCCGCCACTCTATGTATGTATGTATTGTTGCAAAGTGACACACTATAAAATTAATATTCGCCCACACTGCCCTAGGCAGGAAGGCGCCTTTGAAAGTCTGGATGATTATTTCATGTGTGCATCCGTGCGTCAACATGTTACCACATATCCATGAATTATAATAAATAACAACGAACAATTGGATGTTTGGCATTCGTGTCACACATACATAATGTAAAGTTATGATAGCTGTGTTTGAACACCTGCCATGTATGTTGAAGGCTCGCAGTGCGTTTGTACCTATTAGTAGTACCTTGATTTAGAATAACTCTGCATGAAGAACTTCGCCAATATAGGGCAATCTATAGGGTTTTAGAGGTGTCCTCAAGCAAAAAAAAAAAAAAAGTTGCCCCAAATAGCTAGCTGTCTATGAACCGTGGAATATACTTGACGTCATCATCCAAACAGGTAATTATATGTTAACATATTTTGTCGGATAAAACAATTAGCTTAGGGCAGCACCCCGAGAAAATATTTCCAAGGGTACTCATTATTATAGCGTTGGAAACTGACTCCAGCATTATTTTCGTCCACGCCTCAATCTGATGAGTTTGAAAAGAGAATAACTGCGTGGAATTAGTAATAAAAAATATATACAGTGTAAATATATATTGTGAAAATGTTCTTTTTATCACCGGTGTGAGAAATTTACAAATTAGCTTACGATGTGTCGTGCTGTTAAATACCGCCGTGCCTATACCCAATCAGTCTGACCACGCCACGCCACTCACTGCATGGGCTCAAATAATATGATCATTTAGAGAATAATTGTCTTTGCTCTGAACTCAAGGAAAAGGAAGTATTTGGCATTATGTGGTGTGCGCGTGCTTTCCGATCGTAAGATCCCGAGTTCGAACCCAGCCCACTCCGTTTGCCCTTCAGCAAGGCATTTAATCCACATTACTGCTCTCTACCCAGGTGTATAAATGGGTAGCCTACCTGGTCTGGTGAAAATTAGCTTGGTGCACCTATAGGGTTGCCCACCGCTAGTATGCTCCCCGGGGAGTTGAGAATGTGTACAATATAATTGTGTGGGTCTGAACTGTACCAAATGACTGTTCTGCATTAGGCGCTATATAAATACAATCTATTAATATTATTGCATTTTTGCTCTCCATATCAGTATAATGTTGATTATTCTATGAGTTATCAAACGAAACAGTTGTTTAAGTATCGACACATGAAAATAGTAAATACAAATGCATTTTTGTCATTGTTCTCACAACTCGATGAAGAAAGAAAAACTGGACTGGGCAATGGCAGCCGTGTACCCGAAACCGATTTTAGGCGATCTAGACTACTACCACAAAGCTCACAAAGTCTTTTTCGACCAAATACGACCCGACATAAACCGAACCTGGGCAGAAAACATCGTCCCTTCCATCATAGTCGGTAAACTTCGGAATATTCCGGAAAACAAGACGCTCAGATCGCTTTCCATCGGCAGTGGCACAGGTGAACTTATTTAATTTGTTAAAGTAGCTGCGTTGTCAAGATCATAGAGGGCGCTTTCAAAATAGAACACATAAGACGCCATATGTTGACATGCACTTGCCTCTCCTGGGACTCAAATATTGTCATCAAATATAACGTAAATTATACTTATTAATAGAACGCGTGAATCAAATAACTCACAAAAATCAGTAAAAATTACTTTTTTGAATTTTTACCCCGAACGTGTGTCTGGTAAGAGATAGCTATACAGATGGAAAACCAATTATTACATTATTATATAACGCCTTAGAATGTTCTCGTTTTGTGATTGGCTGAATTCAGGTCACATGCTATTCAGAAAAAATGATCTATCTGCACTCAGTAACTGACGTCAGCCGTGCTATAGTCGATTATATAACGCCTTAGAATGTTCTCGTGTTGTGATTGGCTGAATTCAGGTCACATGCTATTCCGAAAAAATGATCTATCTGCACTCAGTAACTGACGTCAGCCGTGCTATAGTCGACTATTGCACGGTTGACGTCATCAATTAAAGGAGTGATGTACCGGCGGTACACCCTACACGTTATTAAACGTACATTACGCGTTGTGTGAACATGCGTGCTTTAATCGTTGTTTGTTTGTTTACTTATACTGCGTTGCGAGTTTACTCTGTTGCTCGGACAACAAGCGCGCTAAGCGCGCACAAGCTGTCTGGTCGCGTCGTTAAGATGTTCATAAAGGTTGTACACACGTCTAATTCTCCCGTGTACAAAGACCGCGTCGCGTTTAAGCGTTCTAAGTACTGGTACTACGCTTAGTTCTCGCACTTTGAACTCAAGTACCTATTTCACTTGGATTATTCATCTGGATTAAAATATTGACTCGCACCTTCTTTGGATTGTTTATCTGGATAACATTATTGACATTGTTTGTTTATTGTACACTGGATCGAACATGGTATGTATATTACTTTTACGATGGCGAATTTTCTGTTATTAAACTGAAGATGAAGTAGGCCTAGCAAATGTTCTTGATTGAACGTTACTCTGTATACCAAAAAGTTAACTAAATATGCAGTGAATCCTCTTGAAGCTTTTGCAAAATGTGTAGGGCTAAACTCTCTTGATTGAGGATGTTGATCATTTGAAAGCGGATGAACTAGACAAAGTGTTGAGTCGCTTTTATGCTGGTTTGAGAAAGGATGACGGGACATTGTACACAAAAAAGAGCATTCAATTTTACGGCGAGTTCTTTTGGAACTGGTTAGAGCTTCATGGACATGTTGGAACGGCATCGTTTTTCCTGGGATTATAAAAACATATTTTGTGTCAAAAGTGTAGTTGTTATATAAAGAAAATAATTAATGATTTCTCGTGCGAGGGCAGTCTATTGCACTCAGCGTGCAGCCACGTCAGTACTATTGAACTCGCTACTTCGTAGCTCGTTCAATAGTACTGACGTGGCTGCACGATTCGTGCAAATAGACGTGCCCTATCGCACTCAAAATCATCAATTATATAACGCCTTAGAATGTTCTCGTGTTGTGATTGGCTGAATTCAGGTCACATGCTATTCAGAAAAAATGATCTATCTGCACTCAGTAACTGACGTCAGCCGTGCTATAGTCGACTATTGCACGGCTGACGTCATTAATTAAAGGAGTGATGTACCGGCGGTACACCCTACACGTTATTAAACGTACATTACGCGTCGTGTGAACATGCATGCATGCAGCGAGCTTCGCTGCATTTTTATAAGCGTGCTTTAATCGTTGTTTGTTTGTTTACTTATACTGCGTTGCGAGTTTACTCTGTTGCTCGGACAACAAGCGCGCTAAGCGCGCACAAGCTGTCTGGTCGCGTCGTTAAGATGTTCATAAAGGTTGTACACACGTCAGGTACTTCTAATTCTCCCGTGTACAAAGACCGCGTCGCGTTTAAGCGTTCTAAGTACTGGTACTACGCTTAGTTCTCGCACTTTGAACTCAAGTACCTATTTCACTTGGATTATTCATCTGGATTAAAATATTGACTCGCACCTTCTTTGGATTGTTTATCTGGATAACATTATTGACATTGTTTGTTTATTGTACACTGGATCGAACATGGTATGTATATTACTTTTACGATGGCGAATTTTCTGTTATTAAACTGAAGATGAAGTAGGCCTAGCAAATGTTCTTGATTGAACGTTACTCTGTATACCAAAAAGTTGACTAAATATGCAGTGAATCCTCTTGAAGCTTTTGCAAAATGTGTAGGGCTAAACTCTCTTGATTGAGGATGTTGATCATTTGAAAGCGGATGAACTAGACAAAGTGTTGAGTCGCTTTTATGCTGGTTTGAGAAAGGATGACGGGACATTGTACACAAAAAAGAGCAATTTTACGGCGAGTTCTTTTGGAACTGGTTAGAGCTTCATGGACATGTTGGAACGGCATCGTTTTTCCTGGGATTATAAAAACATATTTTGTGTCAAAAGTGTAGTTGTTATATAAAGAAAATAATTAATGATTTCTCGTGCGAGGGCAGTCTATTGCACTCAGCGTGCAGCCACGTCAGTACTATTGAACTCGCTACTTCGTAGCTCGTTCAATAGTACTGACGTGGCTGCACGATTCGTGCAAATAGACGTGCCCTATCGCACTCAAAATCATCAATTATTTCCTTATTATTTCCTTACTATTGCACGGCTGACGTCATCAATTAAAGGAGTGATGTACCGGTGGTACACCCTACACGTTATTAAACGTACATTACGCGTCGTGTGAATATATATGCATGCATGCAGCGAGCTTCGCTGCATTTTTATAAGCGTGCTTTAATCGTTGTTTGTTTGTTTACTTATACTGCGTTGCGAGTTTACTCTGTTGCTCGGACAACAAGCGCGCTAAGCGCGCACAAGCTGTCTGGTCGCGTCGTAAGAAGTTCATAAAGGTTGTACACACGTCAGGTACTTCTAATTCTCCCGTGTACAAAGACCGCGTCGCGTTTAAGCGTTCTAAGTACTGTACAACTAGTACTACGCTTAGTTCTCGCACTTTGAACTCAAGTACCCTATTTCACTTGGATTATTCATCTGGATTAAAATATTGACTCGCACCTTCTTTGGATTGTTTATCTGGATAACATTATTGACATTGTTTGTTTATTGTACACTGGATCGAACATGGTATGTATATTACTTTTACGATGGCGAATTTTGTGTTATTAAACTGAAGATGAACTAGGGCTAGGCCTAGCAAATGATCTTGATTGAACGTTACTCTGTATACCAAAAAGTTAACTAAATATGCAGTGAATCCTCTTGAAGCTTTTGCAAAATGTGTAGGGCTAAACTCTCTTGATTGAGGATGTTGATCATTTGAAAGCGGATGAACTAGACAAAGTGTTGAGTCGCTTTTATTCTGGTTAGAGAAATGATGACGGGACATTGTATACACAAAAAAGAGCATTCAATTTTACGGCGAGTTCTTTTGGAACTGGTTAGAGCTTCATGGACATGTTGGAACGGCATCGTTTTTCCTGGGATTATAAAAACATATTTTGTGTCAAAAGTGTAGTTGTTATATAAAGAAAATAATTAATGATTTCTCGTGCGAGGGCAGTCTATTGCACTCAGCGTGCAGCCACGTCAATATTATATAACGCCTTAGAATGTTCTCGTGTTGTGATTGGCTGAATTCAGGTCACATGCTATTCAGAAAAAATGATCTATCTGCACTCAGTAATTGACGTCAGCCGTGCTATAGTCGACTAATGCACGGCTGACGTCATCAATTAAAGGAGTGATGTACCGGCGGTACACCCTATACACGTTATTAAATGTACATTACGCGTCGTGTGAACATGCATGCATGCAGCGAGCTTCGCTGCATTTTTATAAGCGCGCTTTAATCGTTGTTTGTTTACTGCGTTGCGAGGATGGTTTGTTTGTTTACTCTGTTGCTTGGACAACAAGCGCGCTAAGCGCGCACGAGCTGTCTGGTCGCGTCGTTAAGATGTTCATAAAGGTTATACACACGTCAGGTTCTCCCGTGTACAAAGACCGCGTCGTCGCGTTTAGGCGTTCTACTACACTTAGTTCTCGCACTTTGAACTCAAGTACCTATTTCACTTGATTATTCATCTGGATTAAAATATTGACTCGCACCTTATTTGGATTGTTTATCTGGATAACAATATTGACATTGTTTATTGTACATTGTGATCGAACATGGTATGTATATTACGATGGCGAATTTTGTGTTATTAAACTTAAGACGAACTAGGGCTAGGCCTAGAAAATGTTCTTGATTGAATGGGGATTGTTACTCTGTATACCCAAAAAGTTAAAAAAGCGCATAGGGACATGCCTTGGCTATGTGTTATGCGCTATAAAAGAACTGAATATTATTATTAAAGTTAACTAAATATGCAGTGAATCCTCTTGAAGCTTTTGCAAAATGGGTGTTGAGTCGCTTTTATGCTGGTTTGAGAAAGGATGACGGGACATTGTACACAAAAAAGAGCATTCAATTTTACGGCGAGTTCTTTTGGAACTGGATAGAGCTTCATGGACAGTGTAGTTGTTATATAAAGAAAATAATTAATGATTTTTCGTGCGAGGGCAGTCTATTGCACTCAGCGTGCAGCCCCGTCAATACTATTGAACTCGCTACTTCGTAGCTCGTTCAATAGTACTGACGGGGCTGCACGATTCGTGCAAATAGACGTGCCCTATCGCACTCAAAATCATCAATTATTTCCTTACTATTGAACTCGCTACTTCGTAGCTCGTTCAATAGTATTGACGTGGCTGCACGATTCGTGCAAATAGACGTGCCCTATCGCACTCAAAATCATCAATTATTTCCTTAATATGTAACATTAACTCCAAAATGTTCAACTATAACATTTATAGCATTGTTCTTTTAACTGGTAATTTCCTACGTTTTTGATCGGTAGGACACTATGTTTACTTGCCTATAATAGAGGCAATGACCTGGGTTTTGATTTCTCTGGTACTAGGTGATATCGATTGTTTGATGCTCACTCAGCTCTCTACACATTTCCGTAGCATCGACCATACAGTACTGGAACCAGCGAAACCAGCCATAGGGAAGTTCAAAACGCGCTTGTCTACTACAGATCGAAACATTCATGGTAATGATAATGATTCAGTTTTCAGTTTCAGTTTATTCATGTTTCCAACAAAACAATAATTAAAAATCAATTTCAATCATTTACAAAAAATTAAGGCATACATATTGGAAACGTGAGGGGTCCACTAATGATAAAAACATTAAAGAACATAACACAATATTAGTAATCCTGCAAAAAAATGATGATTATCATCAAAATCTACTACTACTACTACAAATTACAATAATAATGATAATACTATTTTCGAAATCTTATCAAAGTTTAAAAAATTAAGTAAACACAAGTTGCTCACTAGATTCACCCAAAACTATAATTAGTCATTTGAAAGTATAATTACATTGTTCTTAAGTAATGTTAATTTGAGTTAGCTTTGTAAGTATAATTATATGAGAAGTGTCCATATTTGTTATTATGTTCTTATCTTGTATATTATTGTGCATTTGTGTTCCATTCCTATTCCTTATACTTCACTCTTCTTCTCCTTAACCCCTTTACTCCTTCCGTTATCTTTTGCTTTATTTCAATCCTTAATCTTTTTTCTCTATTTCTGGTGTGTATGCGATGTATTAGTTGTTTTTGCCTTATAAATGCTTAATTAGTAATTATTTGTAAAAATTGTATTTAGTTAATTAGTTGATTATGTTCTTAAGGTGCCCCGCTCACAAGCCTTGCTTTCAAGGGGTACCTCAACCATTATTGATAATATTCTTGTATTTTACAATGTATATATTTTGATATTTGGTTGAAATAAAATAAATGAAATGAATGAATGAAATCAACATGCATTATAACTCATAAACACATCAGTCAAACAAGACTGGGGTTGTGGTGGAGGGGAAAGGGATGGTTGTTGGGGGGGGGGGGGGGGGGGGGGGAGCCTTTTTTCTTTTTCATTCCATCTCTCCAGTCGTGTTCTGCATGGATAAAATACAGAAGGGGGTAGGAATTCCCACCCCATATAAAAAAAAAAATATCCACCATTTTCCATGAATCGATCACTTTATTCCTGCACGTCTGTCTTCTCTTTGCAATAATATCGTCTATGCCCCTTGAACGCGGACAAAGGTGTGACTTTCAACTGGCAAGAAACAACCCTGGATGATTATAAGAAGACGCACAAAGACCACCCCGTCAACCAGTTCGATGTGATCATCGCCTCTCACTCACTGTATTACCTGGGTGATGACAAAGCGTCTGTCTTAACATATCTAGGAAGTTGTCTGACCGATGGAGGCGTCCTGATTGTAACCGTTCTCACAGGTAATAAAAGGCGCTGACTAAAAGGGCTTGATGGTAACAGTTGATGTATCGTGCAAAATACACGATGGGACGAACGCTTGGCTCTAAATCATGAGGTCCAGTGTTTGTAACCGATTGATATCTCGACACTTGTGTCCTTCAGTAAAGACATTTGTTAACATCGCATGCTATCTACCCATGTATAAAAGAGGTAACTGGTCGGTATCGCGGGGGTATAAACTGTGTACCTATAGCATCATTGCATCACTGTTATACTAATACATTCTAGAAAATGTTGTTAATAAGTTCAGCAATCCACCAGTATGGCCCTTATGGCAACCCTTCTTTCGACAATATGGTTGCCTGGATGAAAACTATAATCGAATGATATTGATGATATAAAAGTAAGGAAATACCCTGAAGATGTCTCCGAGTGTTCCTTTTCTCTGTTTTATTGTTTTAATTTTTGTTTAAATTTTGATTTAACAGAGGAATCATCCCATATTAAGTTCCTACACCGCTTTCCAACATCATTAAGCTCTGGACATCTCAATGACATTGCCCCTGTCAACGCCTCTGCCAATGACCTTGGAAGTGTCCTTAACAATGCCTCGGGAAATGCCTATGACAATGCCTCTGACCATGCCCCTGACGTTGTTCCTGGAAATGCCCCTGACAATGTCCTTGGCAGTGTCCCTGACAATGTCATTGACAGTGTCCTTGATAATGTCATTGACAGTGTCCTTGACAATGTCCTTGACAGTGTCCCTGACAATGCCCTTGGCAGTGTCCCTGACAATGCCCCATCCGACAACGCTTGCTTACCCGATTCAACCGAGCTTAGAAGCCCCCTCACATCCCTTGGTCTTCCGTTTTCGGTCTTCAAGTACTCCTTCGATATCGACATCGCTATGGTCTTCGACGCCTCGTCTGACGAAGGAAATTACTGGCTCGACTTCCTCACACAGTGCATCGACTTCCGTGGTACCGCTCCCACGGATTTACTCCAAAGCGTAGAAGAGTTCTTGCGATCATCGGAGTGTGGCAATGTACGCGGCCATGATGGTGTGCCAACATTTCTTGAGGAATGTGACACTTTTGTAATCCAAAAGTTGTCCGAGTAATATATGCTACAAAAAAACACCTACAATTCGGGCAAATCATTTAATATGCGGGCAAAACCTTGTCATTTTCGGGCAAATCTATATCATATTCCAGCAAAATAACGTCATTTTCGGGCAAAACTGTTTCATATTCGGATAAAAGTTGTGTTAAATTCGAACTAAATCATTTTCGAGGATCAAAAAAGGTTAAGGATCTTTTTAAGCGGGAAGGATATTTATCCGGGCAAAAGACCCCAGTCGTGATGAGAAAATTGTGTCCGTACACCCGGCATGAAAACCATGACAATTTAGGGCAAATTCATATCATATTCAGGCTTACTCATGCTATATTCGGGTAAACTCGAGTCATATTCGGGTATAAATCTCCAATGTTCCCGCAAAATCGTATATATTGCGGGCAGCTAGATGGCTAGGACTTTGTCTTATCAAGCACCTAACGGGAAGGATGATATTTGGGAAACGACAAGGGGGTGTTTCACAAAGATTCATAGTTGAACTTGTTGAACTTATTAAGTTTAAGTTGGACCTAACTATAATGGATATCTATTTGTAGCCTTGGAACAAATCATATTCTAAAGCGAGAATGCAAGTATTTGAGACTGAAATTAATTTTACATCAAGAACATCCTCCTCGATATAAAAAAATATTATAATATTATTATCTGAGTCAAAACATTTTATGCCTTTTGAAGCACCTTTTCAACAATTTTTCAAAGTACGGCTTCTTAAAGGGATCGCACAGTTCTGGTCAAACTTAATTTTAGTAACAAAAACTTGCACCATATCATTACAAACTAATACCTGTAGTTAAAACTCGAAAAATGTAGCGATTATGGAGATTTTTTGTCTCTTAAATCATTGAATAAATTTGGGTCCCACATTTATTCCAATCGGATATATTTATTCATATTTCAGCCGTTTCCCAACCGATTTTTGATCAAACAAAGTTTATTCTGCCTTTAAAGTTGTGTGCTCTTTCAAATGTTGTACTTAGTTGTTCATTATCTCACAACAATTTTTCTTGAAGCGCCCTCTGTACCAAAACTAAACTTTGTGAAACACACTACTGGGCCTCCTGCTCGCGTACGTCCATGATTCCAAGTGTTCTATAATGCACTCCATTTGTCTTATTTTCTAGCAAAAGTAAGGACAATCAGTTTCCATGGTTTGGAGTAGCAATTCAAATTAGGAAGGCGGAAATTAATTATGAACCGACAATTATTTTCAACATCAGGATCCATTTCACTTCATTACTATTATTATGTCAATGTAATATAAAATAAAAAATTCGCACCTGGTGCTGTTTGACAAATATCTCTTTACGTTTTTGTTTTGGATCCCTCACAATATCAATTTCACACATGTATGTAGGCCTACATGGTTTTTGTTTTTATCCCATAATCACTCTGCATACATAGGAATAAATACCCGAGATGAAGGCAGTGTCGTAGAGAGTTCCGACTGATTGAAGGGGCACTCATGTATTTCTCTATTTTGCACAGGGAAAATGTTCCCTTCTGTTTGTTTAATTTATTGTTTTTGTCATTACAGCCCTCCCCCCCCCCCCCCCCCTCGCAGTTACGCCACTGGGGGAAGGGTTGGACAGTGACATAGGATCATACCCATATTCATTGATCTCTATCCATGGATGGGCTAATTAATTATCTTCACAATGAAATGGGTTATAAGAGCATCATGGACTAGCGTTTGTCCCAGGTTGTTTCACGTACTTGTTTCCAGTGTCATTATTGAGAGTGGGAGACAATGATGCTCATCACAATGGTAAAGTTATTGGGCTAGGTCAGTTTTTACTGCATTAATCCACTGATCTCTGTAACAGGATGTATACATGTGGATATGTGATGTTCTCTGGCCAGTACATTGAGACAGAGAAAATAGATCCAGTGATTCTTATCACTATGGTGATTGGGCTAGGCCAGTTTGAATCCCCTTAGCCCCATATCCACTGATCATTGTGCCATGTGATTAATAGACTTCGTAATCAGGGGTGTGTTGCATAAAGAGTTGCCATAAAGTTGTGATTAATTGCAAAGTTGCAATTGATCGCAAGTTAGAAAAAATAAGCACTTGAGCCAATCAGATTTGTGTATTTATGTGCATTTTCTGACTTGCGATTAAACAGAACTTTGCGATTAATCGCAACTCCTTATGCAACACCCCCCAGGTGGTATGTATAGCAAACTGTTTTGTTATTATTGTATAATACAATCGTCTTGCCATATATATCATATTGTAACATTATTTGGGGATCATGCAATAAATATCTATTAGATCGTATCTATCTCTTACAAAAAAGAGCAGTACGTATAATTTGTCATAAGCCTTTCTTAAGTCATTCTACCAGACCTCTATTTTTAACTTTGAATATTTTACCTATTTGTCTTTTACATGAATTTCAGCTTGGTGTGTTTATGTACTCTTATTATCATAATTTATTACCTATGACTTTTAATGATATGTTTCAGTGCAATAGTGATGTGCATCAGTATAATACGAGATTTGCCTCTGACACTCGATTAATACATGGACGTAAATCTTTTTCAAATTCTATATTCTTATATACATGTAAAGGACCATTATTGTGGAACAAACTTGCCAATGATATTAAACAGTGTGCAACATTAAGCACTTTTAAAAGAAAATTGAAAATGTATTTAATGCAACAAATTTAAATGCAACAGCACTCCCTTCTGTTATCCTTCCTTTTACCCTTTTTCTATTTTAATGCTCTAGGGTCATCTATTCATAAGTTCTCTGCAACTTTCCTGATGATCCTTCCACTTCATAATTCTTATCTTCCCTCTCTCTCTTTTTTTTTTTTTTTTTTTATTTGTTTGTTTGTTATCCAACTTACTTTGTACTTATTATTGTAATGATTTATGTAAATTGTACTTGTGCATATATTGTATTTGCATGTTTTTATGAAAGTGGTTAATAAAATTCAATTCAATTCAATTCAATTGCTAGAACTGGTTAAATTGTATATAATTCTTGTCGATCATAATTTTCAGTTATTTTCTGTCAATATTTGTAATAGAACCTGTGTATAATGACCACCCAAGGGTAACAAGAACAGTGGCCACTGTAGACAAGTGACCTCTATAGAAAGGTTCTGTTACATTGCTTATCTCTGCAAGGGATCAGTTTTGGTGGCCACTATAGACAGGTTGACTGCTTATAGACAAGTGGCCTAAGATTTCACCTAAAATACAATACAACTTTAAAACAAGGCTAATAATAACAAGTAGAGAAACAACAAGTAGACCGGATATCCTGTTTGAAAGAAAGGTTTCCCTCTATACTTTATGTACCATTTAAAGAAGATAATGGTTACAATAATAAACATCATTTCATATTTTGTGAATATTATGTTCGTTGAATTCAAAGGTAAACTAAAAACTTTGATCTATTTTTATAAAACATCACATATAACAACTTGCGTATGTTGGCACATGTACATAAATGAAGAGTTTACAATAATGCAAACAATGATAAATACAGTGTACCACTATTGTAATCTTTATTATAAAGGTACATGTACTATCATAAAGGTAACACATATCATCTTTTAAATGATACCTTTCTCATTGCATATCAATGTTCATTTTGAAGATATGATTAAAAGTATGACACATTTTCTGACTATTTTCATTTTCTGACTATTTTCATTGTCTTTCAGCAGGATTAATCGCTAAAACATGTATCTAAAAATTGGTAAAACAAAAACAGTTGTAATTGAAACCCTCTATGTAACCCTAAAATCAATTATTTAAAGAGCTGCCTAAGAAGCAGCTTTATATACAAAATATGCTAAAATTAATATACATTTATCAGAGAAGAAAAGTGATCACTTGTCAAAATGAATTATGCATTATATATATATATATATATTCTAATTATGTTTCAGGAAAAAAATGTAATACATGTAATGTTCTGATTTATATAGTGCCTAATATAGTTGATAATCATCTCTAAGCGCTTTTCAATGATTGTATTACATGTACATCGGTCATCAGACACAAACTCGCAATCAATCCGCACGAGACATGCTTTTTCTAAACCTGTAAAATATATGTTAACACTAAAATTGTGTTATAAGACCCAGTGGCAAAGATAAAAGTATATTCAGATTTATAAGGATCATATTAAAGTAACCATGAAAATAAAAAACATGTCCCAAGTTAACCCGTTCACTTCGAGATTCTGAAATCCCCATAGACTTTGTACATAGCCCATCCAGTTCCCGTAAGCAACAGGTTAAGTAAACTTCAATAATATACTTTTTTTGACAAAAAACATAAAAATCATTCAAATAAGTACTGTCGTCCTAAAGGTGGCAAAATACACATTTCTTTTTTTATATACAACTCTTTATAGACATATTTCAAACAAGTGGCCAAGCGTGAGGATCCTGTATAGAGTAATCCATTGCACTCTCAGTCTTTACCATATGCGTGATTGACTCATCAATATTTCCTCCCGTCATCGGGATTTAGAGTGCAACGCCACAGACATTGGAGATATACATGTATATATAAAATCGCAAAGAATAATCATAAATGGCAGAGACAGTTTTTTGACCCGTTCCTTTTTTCATTTGGAGGATTTAAGGGAAGGAACATTGCTTATTAAGCTACGCATACTATTCTTCCTTTTCAATCATTTATGATTATTCTTTGCAATTATTTACATGTAAATATAGGAAGAAACCAAAGCTGTATGTATTAGTTCACTTTTCGCTTGTACAATATATATATATAGATATTGAAGTTCAAATAAGCATGCAACTTCAAATGTATAAGCTTTATACATGTATTAACTACGATATCATCTTCAAAATTTAAGCTTCAAATAGTTCTTCATACATCTTTGCAGATGTGTATGCATGAAAATGCTTAAAACAACAATACATACACTACAATGAGTATTTTCAGACTAAAGCAAAAGGCACAGAAAATATAAACAATTATAATATACATGTACTGTACATGACCAATTGTCTGTACCATAATAATAACATACATTTGTATTTGTTCAGTTTATACTGCAGTTATACAAATATCAAAGTTTTGCAGTTGGACATTTCTAAGTAATTAATCAATAATGGACTTAATAAGTCCTACATATACCTGTGACATTATTATGACAAAATAGTATTAAAGGAGTGATGAGAAACTTTGTTGTTGAGTTGCTTTTAACTTTTTTCAGAATGATAACTGTTCATATAAATAAATGATTGTTAGAGTCACTCTTAACAGAATATAAATAATTTATAAAAAGAAAACAATTCCAACATAGCGAAAATAGTATAAAATATTGTAGTCTTGATATCCAGTAAAGAGCAATTCCCTAAACTACGTTATACATAACTAAGACCTATTAAACAACGGCATGATAAAACAAATGATGTAAGTAAAACATAGAATAATAATGTTGCTCTTTGAACAGTTACCATCCACATAAACCATTACCAAATAATAATGCTCATTAAACTGTTACATGAATGCAAAATACGTATTAATTTAAACAATTTTTATAGTGCTAGAAAAAAAAATCCCACACACAAATATGTAAAGTGGTCTCACAAATAACTTTTAAAAAGCATAAATCTTTTCTTTCTTCTGCTATAAATGTTTAAAGGTAATGTCAGGATATTTCTTTCAGGCCATATTCACGAATGGCAATACAAACCCAGTGTAGTGTTTTCTCAGTTTGTGAAACATATTGCACAAAATAAAAGGATATAAGAAAACAAAACACAAATGAGATAATTCTTGAATTTTCAAATTGATGCAGACAACCATTATCTTTCCAAAACAGTTTGGTTTAGGGTGAAAGTGTGTCAAATAATGTGCTTTGCTTAGTATATTATGTATGCATACCAACACAAAATTATTTTTAGCAATTAAAAAAAGACACACAGAATAAAATTATGTAGAAGGGTCATATAAAAATAGAGAAATATGTTTTCAACATAATTAAAGAAAAGCATCTTTTAAGTAACATTGTAAAGATATACATGTACATATATTTAAATAGTTTAATATAAACTTTTTGCTTAAAGGAATTTTATGTCTCATGCAATATTGTCTCAGAATGAAACATGTTTCATTCACTTTAAGAGTGATTATGTTTGAATGCCAACAGGAGAGAAAGAAAGTACTGGTAAAGTTTTGATGTATGGAATTTTTGCTAGCCGTTACATGATAAGTGCATAATTTCTGTCACTTCTAGTCGTGTATTTCCTCTTGGGTAACACTAATAATGGAAATAATCAATACTTTGAAACCACTATCCACTGTTTTGACTGAGCACTGGAGGCTGCCATGTTTTCCAACTGTATACGACTAGAAGTGACAGGATTCTGAACTTATCAGCAACAGCACGCGACAATTCCAGCGCTTCAGAATACACAACACAATACATGTATATCCTGTGTGAGAAAATACTACTCCATACATGTACATGCAGGTGGGACTAGAATGTCTATTTCAGATCTAATATTCTTCCATTTTTCTACATAAAATATGTGTAATTGACAAGACAATTTACAAATATGTTACTTTGAAGCAGAATGAACTTCTTTTAAAACAATTGTTTGAGTTTTGTTCCTCTGGTTTTATATAATAATTACAATGTGAACATGTTTTATAATGTAAATAATATGGACAAGGATATGACAACAAATAATATAACTACTGAAATGTATTCAAACCCAAGCTAGCCTCTGAAATGATTATACACCATTATGAAGTCCTTATACAAAATATTATCTTCCTCTTATCATGTTTACATCATCACCAGGTCATCTGACAGCCAAACAGAAGTTCATCTATATTTCTTAGCAATACCATGTGATAAATAAGAACAGATTAGAAACATCGAACTGCAGAGATGATATGCCCTAAAGGACCCCAATCTTTATGAGATTTTTTTGTATGATATCAATCAACATCATAATAATTACTTATCATCGTATTCGTCGTCATCATCATCATCATCATCATCAAAGTCATCTTATATTTTGTCATAATTGTTGCCGAAACATAAATTATCTGAAAGCCACATTAGAGTACAGTAAATATACAATGTATGTATTACCTACTTCAAAACCTAAGATATATATATATATTTGTTTTTCTTTCGATACTAAGCCACTTCCAGTGTTATCTGAAGAGCTGAGAGATAAAAACGGGGCTCATCGCAGGGACGCTGCCTGTTCTATTAACAGCATCTTAGTTTACATCATCATAATCATCTTAAACTTTGTCATAATCCTTGCCAAAACATAATACACGATCTGAAAGCCACAAACAAGTACAGTACATATACATATTATCTACTTTAACAACTATGGTAAGATAAATATCTGTATAACTTTTGATGCTAAGCTACTTGCAGTGTTATCTAAAGAGTTGAGAGAAGAGTACGGGGCTCATTGGAGGGACGCCGCCTATTCTATTGAGGGCATCCAGCTCATCGTCAGTGTCATTGTGATTGTTGTTGCTATTGTTTCCATCGTCGCCTGGGGGATCCCCGCCCTCAGGCTCTTTGTCAGGGTAGGGCGTGTCTTCACGTGTCACCTTCGCCTCCTCCTCCTCCTCAGGACTCTCACACATGCCTGTGGCAAGCTGTATGTACTTCACATTAGATGCACCCTGCGTAAGAAAACCAGAAAATCCATTATGATGGCACCAATCTAATAGTGTTAATGAGATTTATATTGTGAAATAAGAACCCCAAAATAAAGAAAGAGCCCCGGTGAGTCATGTCTGAAATCCCAATTCTTATTCTCTGGGTTCGGTCCAGCTTTCATATTCTCCTTCTCTTTTTCATTCCTGTCTATGGAAAGCTGAATGTACTTCAGATTAGATGCACCCTGCATTATTAAGAATAATAAGTAAATCCAATGAATAAAGGCACCGATCAAGTTAGTGTTTTAATATGACATTTTATATTGTGAAATAAGAATCTAGTAGGGGCTAAGATTGCCCGATCTTACCTGTACGAGAGTTCTCTTGATGGCTTCGTCATCCACCATGGCCAGGACGTACTCCTGCTCCAGTCCCCAGTCCTGGACCATGTTCTCCACCCTGAGGAACAGCTCTACCAGGGCACGGTGGGCCGAGGCCAGACTCTGGGGGAGGGCATCTGCCCCAAGACGCCGGTTCATGGAGTCCAGTAGCAACCACAGGGGCTTCAGACGGGTCAGATCGACGGGCGGTCTCGCTTTCTGAGCCAGTCTCTCGGGCGATTGCTTCGGCGACTGATCCTGAGACACTCCCTCGGGTGACAATTGCTCTGGTGGTTGCTCGGAACTTGGCTGCTGGGGCGGTTCTAGAGGCAACAGTTTAGTTGACTGGTCTTCGGACGTCTGTTCAGTCTTGGTTGACGGTAGCATCTGCCGAGATGTTTGTTCCGCCATTTGCTTGGTTGGTGTTGGCATCTGTGGAGGCATTTCATCAGGATCTTTCTTGGGTGACTGCTCAGACGGCTGGTTGGATGACTGTGCTTGGTTTGAAGAGGAAGCGTCCTGAAGTCCTTCAAGGCTCTCTGATGGCGATGACAATGGTATGGGTTCTCCAGGAGATTGAGTGATGGGGACACTCTCAGGCCTGAAAGGAACACGAAAAATCCATGTAATATACCTCTTCTTATCAAACATTGAGTGTATATTATAGTAAATGTCGACTTCCTGTTATGGTACTCTCCGGTTATATTTTGATTTAGTCTTTGCTATTCTTATATTAACAGCTTTTGAATAAATTATCATTGTGGTTAAATCTAAAATTTACAGCACTTCAATAAATAATAGTATATTAAAATTCCGTTCCTCTTTACAATCCCTGAAATCACTAGTATAAATGACCACAAATTCCAAAGATTTAATGTTGCATTATTTACGACATATGTTCTCTTCATATTCAATTTGTTCAGATAAATAGAAAAAGGCTGCTTTATTATGAACATAAAATTATAGTATATAAGTTAACAACAACTAGACTAACCTTGGTATACAGGCTAATATTCTGAGGAGAAGCTGAATGGCTTTGAGGCGACTCTGTCCAACCTGTTTCCTAGCAACCTGTACAAGCCACTCCCACAGCTCCTGAAGTGGCACCTGATTGGCCAGTTTGTGGTTGGAGAGCACTGTGTTCAGAATAACGTAGCCAGTCTCAAACCTGTTCAAAAGTAAGCGTGATATAATGTGTTTTGATTATTTCTTGAACCTTGGAATGTACAGTAAATGATCAACAAATATGAAAGGACGTGATTGAAACTGCATGAAATTGCTCTACATTACCCTAGCATGTAGAGTTGAAGCTATGAAGGTACAGTACATGTAAAGGATATATCAATTCAATTCTTGATCTACTATTCTCAACAAAAGAAATAAACTATTACCATGAGGTATTCACATGTATTTCATTGAATGTTTGAATTATGTTCTTGTTGATGGGTATCACATTTCCTTGTTGTAACATAAATATTTGTGTTGTGATCAAAAGTTTAAAATGTTTCTTCTCAGGTGGTGAATGAAGTAAAATACTGCTGAAAACTGCTTATGAAACCGAGCATGGTGGCTTAGCGGTTAGAGTGTCCACCTCATGCACGGGAGGTCCCGGGTTCGAACCCAGACCGGGTCATACCAAAGACTTTTAAAATGGTACCTTCTGCCTTCTAGCCAGGCGCCCGGCATTTATAGAATGGAGAAGGGAAAGTTAATAACACGAGTTACCAGAGGACTGGCCCCCTTCTATAGCTTCGCTACATTTAGTAGACGTGTGACCTAGGGCTAATGGATCAGAGATAGGCGCCGCCTTATGTGCCAACAGTGGCACGGGAAGGACTTTAACTGCTTATGTACTAAAAATCGCCAATGTGATAAAATGAAAGTTGTATAGAGCCTAGCTTTCAATCCTAGCAGGATCTTCGTCAGGGCAACAAATGACAGTTACTACAAAGAAACGATACGGACTATATACCATAATGACACATGCATACATGTATGTGGACAGGGGGGGGGGGGAAGGAGTAGGAGACATATAACAATGAAAACAACACAAAGTAGATGAGAGTCAGGACTAATTGACCAATCAAACTCCGGTGGTCTTAGTATTCAGCTGATAGCTAGTTGAGTGTAAAGCCCTCTGAAGACAGAGCCGACTCGACCCGATCCGACTGGTTTCAATCAAATTAGAAGTGGGCCCGGTCGGACGGATCCGTTTCATCGTGTTGAGTCGGCCCCAACTGGCATCCGACTGTCTCTCGACTGGCAAAATGTGTGTCGCGAGGCACTGAAAACTGAGCCGATCCAAATGAAAACCAGTCGAATCGGGTCAGGTCGGCTCTGTCTGCAGAGGGCTTAAGGATAGTACATGAGACTAACCTTCCCAGCTTGTTCCCTGTGACAGTCAGCTTGTAGCCCCACTCTGTGGAGCTACTGTCAAGGCTGGTGAACTTGTAGTACAGCATATCCCCTGAAACAAACAAAACAAGACAAGTCAATGAGCATATATATGTGACCGGCTATAGCAAAACCCGGCACTTGTTGGTAACTCATGTTTTGAAGAAATGGGCATTTTAAGTTCTCATACATAATGTGTGTAATAGTCTTATGATTGTAAAATTGAAACAATCATACATGTATCTTCGCCAATTATTGACCAATTTGTTAGAACAAAGAATCAAATGAAAGCTTGTGATGAGGCCTTTCTAATGGTTTGAAAATCTACATTTTTATTTTTACCGACAAGTGCCGGGTTTTGCTAGAGCCGGTAACATATGGTTAATTACTACACTTGTTTTTCTTCAAGTTATGCAATGCTCCAAATCTGCATGGCTCGTTAGCCAGGGGAAAATAAAATTAGCTTTGGGCTATCAAAATTGCATTTATGAACACTTTTATTTGTCCGAATTGGCAACCACATATAGCATAATTTCTTTCAGAATGTCTCCTTTAGAAAAGGAACCCTGTTTATACCTAGTGAGAAAAAGTGAAAATTTATGTCACATTTCACCATTGACTTTGACTGCTGTTACCAAAGCCAAACAACAAGGGACAAGAAAAACGTGAAAGCTCCAAGTGATTTTGGTTGAAGTTAAAGGGGAATTCCACCCCAGAAATGTGATGTTTGCTATAATATGAAGTGAATATGAAGAATCATTATCGAAAATCTGAGCCAAAACGGTAGAGCTATAAAAAAGTTATGACAGGATGAACTTTGCTCCGATTTTTAGTATCGTTCGCAATTACTATCGATCATGACGTCACTTGCGAGCTGCAGCCATTTTGACTTCTACATGGAAATTTTACAAAATTAAAATTTTCTTAATAACAAAGCAAATTTATGAGCTTACAAATTCCAAAGAGGTTGGCCCATCGATATTCTTCTATGAATTCGTGAAAACAAGCAGAGAAAAATTAATTTTAGCAACGAAAATGTGAAATAAGTGTATTTTCATGTACTAAAGCCATGGCGAGTTGCTAGTCAATGATGTTGCATATGGCGATATTTTGAAACGATCGCTCATTACTACATGATGTTCAAATAGGTATAACTCCCATGTTTCTTGTCCGATTTTGATCAAATTTTCACCAATTATGCCTCTTATTCTGCTTATTCAAATAACAAATGGTTTTATCAGGCCCGGAATACCCCTTTAATTGAGACAAACCTGGCACGTCAAAGTCCGCCCATCCCGTGGATCCACTGAACGTATGGACGTCATGTTTGAAGGTCAGAGTGGAAGACAGTGTGAGAATATCACAGCCGCTTTCTGTGCAACATCGCTCGTCAAACTTGATGCTCAGATGGGTCGCTCCCGGCAGAGAAATGGTGCCCTTCAATAAAGAAGATATTGAAAAAGTCATGGATTTGAATGGAGCAAAGAGAAAATGACAAGGTAGAAGATACAGTAAAACCTGTCTTTGTGGCCACCAAAAGTGTTTCCCTACAAAGGAAAACAGTGTTGTAGAACCTGTCTATAGAGGTCACCTGTCTACAGTGGCCACTTTTCTGGTTTCCCTTGGGTGGTCACTATACACAGGTTTGACTGTATATATCTCAGCCACTTTCTGTGCAGCATCCCTCATCAAACGTTATGCTTAGATGGGTTGCTCCTAGCAACAAGATTAAACCTTTTCGAAGCATGAGGAAGATATTTACAAAATCAATTAAGGGAAGAGTAAGAAACTTGCATGTAGCTACCCGAAAAGTAAAAGGTCATAGATAGTTTGAAGATACTACTATTACAGAGGCTTTTTGTGCAGCATCTCATAAGTGAGTGGTTTTGGTGGGTTTTAATCTATGTGAAATCACATTTAGTAAGGACATATAAAAGAGAATAATTTCCCTCTAAGTGCTATGTGAAATTCTATAATTGGTCCTTGGCATGGCTACCCATGAGATCTATTCCATAAGGTTGAGTGCAATGAGCATTCAGCTTTTATTTACAAATATGACAAATACTTGATTAAGGTTCAATCATTCAAATCATAGAGGCTATACAGCGAGCCATGTTTTTAAAACTTTACAAAGCTAAAAGCTTCATGCACAACTTCAACTCCCTTGGGAGCAAACCAACACTGACCTGCTCCTTAGCATTGGTCTCGTAGTTGTGCTTGGACTCCAGGGTCTTGGGCATCATGATGGTCTCTTGCATGAAGGAGGAGGCAGCCAGGGAGAGAGGGGCCAGTAAACCATCCTCACAGTGATCAACCACGTTACCCACAACCTGTAGGGGAAAACAGAACACACATCATAAATACATGTATCTGGGAAATCTAATATTTAATTTTTAAGCTTTTGAGAGTCTTTGGCATCATGATGGTCTCCTGCATGATAGAGGAGGCATCCAGGGAGAGGGGGGCCAGCAAACCATCCTCACAGTGATCAACCAACCTGCAGTGAAAAATAGAACACATCATTTACAAAAGTGATCCACAAACCTGTTCCCTTCGAGATTCTAAAATCTCTATAGACTTGTACACAACTCGACCGGTTCCTATAGTCAAGGGGTTAACTTTGTCAAATTCAACTAAAATCAAGAACCGATTGATGGATCACCACAAAATAGCTAGTTGATGGTCTCCTCCATGAAGGAAGATGCGGCTAGAGACAGCAAGGCCAGCAAACCATCCTTACAGTGATAAACCACATTACCAACAACCTCAATTTACAAATGGAATGCATGCCATCAGAATTTGCTTTTTATTTGGTTTGCACAGACACGTCAAATCAATAAATTAGATTATTTATGTCTGGGACCGCCCTTTATTGTCACCATCCGAGAGACTCATTCAGTAGTTGGAACCTGATTGGTGCAAAGAGCAGAGCTCTGTCCACTAGACTTCTCTTCAACTCTCTTATTCTTTGTTCCGGTTGTAGCCCATCAATTTGAAAAATTCCAAGATCAAATTCAGAGTAGATTGATTGAACCTACCTTGAGGAAAACCTCTTTCTCTTCCACTCTTTGCAGCAGATCCAAGATGCTGACGAGCTGCGAGTGATCCTTGCACCCGAATGTTGCTGTGCTGATCACATGATCACCGTCAGCCGGCCAATCAGCAAGCAGTGCTGCCAGCACCTGTCTGGCACACATCACAGACAGGGCACTGTTGATCTGAGGGAGGACAGAAAGTAAATCAACATTTGTTAAATTAATGTTGTTTCTCTTTCAATGTATTAATTCCTTCACAAAAAAAAAAACACTTTTGCAGTCATGTGTACATGTACTTCAGAATCTGGTTCTGTTTTCCTATTAGAGAGGCAGGCAGAGAAGAAGATAATCTATGAGGGTAGCATCACAAAAATGGACCTGCTTGAAGCTGAGTGAGGCTCCAAGTCAAAATAATAAAGAAGAATGGAGTACTAAAGTTGGTTGCCATGACATTGGTGGTGTTACGAAAGTTAATTATAAACAATTCAAACATATAGAGAAACTGACCAGAAATATATAATATGAATGAACAAAGAGCGAAGAAAATGGGATTCCAATGGGATTCGAACTCGAGACCTCCAGATTGCTAGACTGGTGCTCTTACCGACTGAGCTATAGAAAACCCTAGTACGGTGTTAATTATATTACAGGATAAAATAGGTATAAAGTAAGGAGTTTTGTACACACGGTTTACTAACTTTAATATTTCAAGACTCAAAGATGAGAGTTCTAAGCAACAACAAAGTTATCTGGTATAATACCATCTTTCTTTGTTGTTTGCTTAGGTCTACTTCTAAGCAACAACACAGTTATCTGGTATAATACCATCTTTCTTTGTTGTTTGTTAGGTCTACTTACAGTATGCAGGTAGGTTCTAGAAGCACTCTTCCCATGTTTCTCCAGCTCCTTCTTCAACAGCTCCCCACTCTTTGTCCTCTGGTGCTTCCGATAACTCTACACAAAAAAAAGATAAAAAAGAAGGCAAATTTAATAGAAATGCTTAAAAAATAGATTTAAAAAGATAGAAAAGGAAAACTTAATAGATGTCTGCTAACAAAATGTATGTGAAGAAGATGATACAAGTACCAGATAATTTAATTTGAAGTGTTGTGATTTCTGTGTTTTTTTGTGCTTGGAGTTGAAACTACATGAAAGAATCCTCAATCAAAATGTATGATTATATTAACCCCTTGACTACGCAAACCGGGTGGGTTGTGTACAAAGTCTATGGGGATTTCAGAATCTGGAAGGGAACGGGTTAAAATTCCTTCAATCAAAGATGCGAGAGCAACAACAAAATTATTATTTGGTTTATATTTGTACTTCAAAAGAATAATGTTTTATGAGGACATACCTCTCTGAGTTCAGCTTCACTGCTGGCCACCAGGATCGGAGCGTGTTGACTCAATTCAGGCACAGCGTAGTTGTCATCTTGCTCTCTGGGATGGGGTAGGTCAAATATCACACAAATTTAATTCTGATCAGCATGAGAAGTGTTCGTACATGTATATTAGATGTTTATCCATGCACAACTGTAAATATGTTATATTTCTCGTTACTTGATTACTTTTATGTCATTTGGCATATCTTATGTATTTTGCCTTATTCCATTGTATTTTGTAGTTTGTATACTCATGTTGTACTTTTTTCTCATTCTCTGAAAGGGGTCGACAGAAATAAAATAAAACCCAAACTTCAAACTTCAATCGACTTGTCAAAGAATTTTGTATTTTAAAAGTGCATTAAATCATATTTAAGGAGGAGCTACTGGACAGCACTGTGACTTTACATAAACATTACACAAAATCAGCACAGGCCTGCTGGCCTAGGGCCACTACAAATGAGCTACGGGCCAACAAATGTCATTGATGCTTCATTCAGCTGGCCCAACTAAGCAACCAAACTGTAATTGTAAATGTTTTTCTTTTTTGGGGCCATCAGATTCAGGTTTCCTGCCACAAGAATAATAAAAGTAAATTTCTAGCCTTGTTTACAGCAGGCCCGTAGCCAGGACTTGTCAAGGGGGGGGGGGGGGGGGGGGGGGGGGGGGTGCGTAATTTACAAAAGTGGCCCAACACTTATTTAGTTGTGAAAGTAGGGGGGGGGGAGCCAAATGAAAAGTGGTTTGTATGCTTCCAATGTACCCCCCCCCCCTTCCTGGTTATGTGCCTGTTTACAGTATGCCTAAAGCCAGTGGCCTTGGCGCATCACATCTATTTGAAAAACAAAAACAAAACGAAACAAATTAGGTACCTTGGTGTTGCTGGAGTGGACTCGTATTCCTGTATGCCAGAGTCGGCCGTCTTGAGTTCTGATCCCTCCTTGGGTTCTGCCTGTGGCTTTGATTCCCAGCGTTTGGCCAGTTGTTTGATCTCATCGCTCACTATCAGATCTTCTCCTTGGAAACTAAATATGCAAAGAGGAATACAAAAACTCATTTGTAGTTTTTCAAAAAGAGTAATGATTGATGGAAGTTTTAGTTCTGTCCCATCCTTGTAAAGTGTCAGATATTGCCCCAAATTACATTTGAGACTTCAATCCTATACCCAAATCATTGTAAGATATGTCCGAATGATGTGTGAAAGTTTCATTGAAGAAGAACACTGCTTTCCTAGTTAAAAAAGCGAAAATTTGCGTCAGCTTTTACAACGAATTACTCTATCACGTGTATAATAATAATATAACATATTTGTATAGCGCCTACTGCAGTCCAGCCTCTAAGCGCTTTGAGAAGAAAGTTGTAGATAGAGTCCATGTTTGAGCTATGACTGAAAATGTTCTTGGAAGAGATACGATTTAAGGTTGATTTTGAAAGAGTCAACAGAAGGAGAGTTTTTAATCCGGTTTGGGAGAGCGTTCCAGAGAGAAGGACCGATGAAGGAGAAGCTGCGCTCACCATATGACCGGGAGAGAACCTTGGGTTGGACGACGAGGTTGTGGGTAGCTGACCTAAGTTGACGAGTTGGTGTGTATGGAATGACATGTTCTTGTAGATAGCTGGGAGCTTGACCGTTCATGCATTTGTACATGAGCAGGAGTAACTTAAAACGTATTCGAAGGTGGACAGGCAGCCAGTGAAGATTATGAAGAATTGGAGATATATGATCATGGCGTTTGGTGCGAGTTATGATGCGAGCGTGTATGAGGTTTATGACCGTTCATTAACGCTCTCGAGCTGAATGATTATCAATGATAGATATCATCATACTAAAGGGGCATTTAAACAAATCTAACCCTATTTTATTTGTCTCTTACCATAAGCTAAACAACACGGTAGAAGAGAAATGTGGAAGCTCCAAGTAATTTTCGTGGAGTTAGACACTTTACTGGTTTCACTTTAAGTTCTGTCTCTTCCTTGCTGTTTGCCTGTGGATTTCGCTCGCACCTCTCCTTGGAAACTTAGCATGCAAAAAGGAATCCAAAATATATTTGCACTCTTGAAAAAAAGAAGACACTGATTTGGGAGAGTCTTTTACACTTATGAGGCCTTAGAAAGTACTATAAAGGGACATGTACTCACCATTTCTGCACTTCTTCGACCAGGTCCGTTATATTCTTGCCACACTTCTCATACATGGCCCTGAGGGTGGATAGGGGAGCCAAGATGGCCTCGTGGGTTGCCTGCAGAGTTGAAACAAAATTTTTTGAAAATATACAATTAAGTGGCATACAATAATTATTACAAAAAAGAAACTGGAAAACACAGTAAATATATTTGATATAATAGTTTTTAAGTGCCATTATGTCTCTGTCAAATATTCTGCTAGGATTGAAAGCTTAGCCCCTACATTTACTCTCATAATTTAAACTAATCCAAATGCCATATTTGTATTTGTTTTTCATTAAAACAAAGTTAATTGACAAGATTATATAAAAGTACTATGCAGAAATGAAAACAATTTATAGACTAGAGCTATGCTCGATTTGTGCAATATGGTTTTAAGAAATGAGCAGGCACAATATTTGTTATTCACTTAAATGTTTGTTTCACCCAGCTGTCCATATACAGTATGTGTCTTTTATAGTCTTTGGTTTTCTATGTACTTTTGTCAGTTAGCCTCTGAAGAAGATTCTGCTAGGATCCAAAATGTAGGCCTCGTATCGACTCTTTTTTGTTTTTTATCATTAAAGGAAGGAAATAAACATTTTTGCCTTGTCATCTAACCCTCCCCCCATTGGGTCTGGGGAAGTCGTCTCTTCATTGTCCTCTCCTGCATCCAGCCCAAACTCTGCAAGACTGGTGGATCAATTTCAGGATTTAACATTTATTTGAAGTGAGACAACTCACCTGTAGGCATGCCTTAGCCTTGTCATCTAGCCCTCCCATTGGGTCTGGCGTAGTTGTCTCTTCAATGTCCTCCGTCCCATTCTCTCCCTCCTCTCCCGCATTGAATATGTCTGCGGTGGATTCATTATGGGAATCGGCGGTCATATACGTGTGCCAGCTCTCACTATCTTCATCATAATCAGCGCTTAGCTCACTGTCCATATCTAGGATCATGTCACTACTGCTAGGAAACAAAGAATTGATTTGATTTGAATTGACTAGATTATATTTAATTGAGGCATGAAGTGAGTGGCGATGTATGCATGCCAACTCATACTATTTTCATGCGAATCACTGCTTAGCTTACTGTCCATATCCATGTCTAGGATAAGGGGGGTGTTTCACAAAGATCCTAAGTTGAACTTAACTTTAAGTTGGACTTTTAAAATATGGAAAGCCGTAGTTTCATTGATTTTTTTTTGTAACAGTCCTTTCTCAATGGCATAAAATGCTGATTCTAATCATCAATTATTTTCTATTACCAAGGAGATTTCATGTTCTATAATGTAACTTGGATAAAAAGTCTAAAATACTTGCATTTTTCCTTTTGAGTATATTTTATTCCAAGGCTATAAATGGCTAACCATACTTTTAAAGTCCAACTTAGAGCTAAGTTCAACTTCGGATCTTTGTGAAACACCCCCCATGTCACTACTGCAAGGAAACAAAGAATCAATATGATTTAAGTTGATTTGATTATATTTCAATTAATTTCAAATTAATTTGAATAGATTTCATTTGACTGAGGCATGAAGTGAGCGGTCCTGTACAGCATGTGTGCCAACTCTCATGTCATGCAAATAGTTTTAATTCTATTATGTTATTATTCATTTGTTTTCATTTAGATGCTTGTAAACAATGTGTTTTGTCTGCCCTCTTTTAACTTTGGAAATGGTCTAAAACCCACTCGCTGCGCTCGTGGGGTTAAACCATACCAAAGTTAAACTCGTCCATCCAATTCTTACTGATCCACTCAAGCCTGTGCATCATTTGTATAATAATATTATGTTGTTTCAATGAATACGTTTGAACTTCACTATTGTAACTTTATTTGTTCATTGTGATGCATGTGCATTATAGGGAACCAGTTCTTACTCAAGCCATTGGCTTATTTGGTGATTTCCTTGTCAAATTGTTTGTCTGTAAATATTGTACATTTTGTATTTAGATTTAAGATGAATATATGTATCAATGAAATGAAAATGATATATGCAATTCAGTTTATTTATTGTATATTGCTTGACATGCAAAATAAAAACTAATTTAAAAATTCAAAATAATTCCAATTGCATTGATCTGACATGAAGTGAATTACATACCTGGAATCGCTGTTATCACTACTATAGGAGGAGCGCCTGGTACGCGTCATCTTTGGGGGGAGGGGCTCCTTGTGGTCAGGTCCGACTACCATCCCCACCCCCAGGGGGAGGGAGGGTGCCTGAGGGGCCCCACTGGTCTTCGCCTTGCCCCTGGTGTACAGCTTGATGGACAGGATCTATTAACCAGGGAATAAGGTACAGAAATAAAACGGTATGAATAGATAATAACAGAGTATAACAAAATAATGACAAAGCAGTTATACATAATAATTAAAGGCTTGATTTATAGCACCTAATATGATACAATGTCCCCTCTAAGCCATTCTATTATTATTATTACCCCGGTCATAGGATAAAACTATTCTGACTTATGATTTATACACCATATTACTGCCCTAGCATGTATTTAACACAGTGCAAAGGGCGTTAGAAAGATGGCATTGTGCATCTCATTTATGAATAATAACCACCTTTAAATTTAGGGAAAAATAATTAATAACACATACCTCCAAGTCCTTGAGAAGCCATCTCTTGCTGAGTTTGGTAGGCTGCCCGGCCAGGTGGACTAGAAGTGGTAAGATGTCACTCTTCAGTAACTGACCATAGTTGTCCTGCAGAAAACAAATTAGAACAGAAGAATTGTGCAATGTATGAATATTGCCTGGAAGTTGACATTGTATGTACAAAGGAACTGTTATTAAAAGGAAAACATGTCCATTTACAGTACTGAAGATGAGTTTGGTAGGCAGGCCGGCCAAATGAACCAGAAGTGGTAGGATTTTGCTCTTCAGTAACTGACCATAGTTGTCCTGCAGAAACAAGTTATAAGAGATGCATTGAGCAAGTTATGTAGATTGCACAGAAATTGACATTTTATGTACAAAAGGAACTGTTGCTACAAAGAGCGAACAAAATTGGATGGTTATATTTCAGAAATGCTTTAATTTGGATTGTAGTCAAAATCAATGGGTAGTAGGTGATTAATTTTTGACATTAATTTTTTTTTTTTCACTAGGTAAACATTTTTTTTTTTTTCCATGAAACTATCGCACATCACAATCATATTCAGCATATATGATTGAAGTCACAAATATCACTTTTGGAAAATTATGACGTTAATGGATCCCTTTAAAGAATCTAAATATGTGTCCTGGCGGGTGATTCACAAAGATACTAAGTTGAACCTAAATTCTAAGTTGAACTTAAAATTATGGTAGGCTGTTTGTAGCCTTGGAATAAAACATATTCAAAAAACAAAAAAGAAATGCAACATAATTGAGACTTGCAAGAAAAAAATTATATTAAAAACTTCAAGGCTCCTTGATAATAACAAATATTACTGATTTTTGACAAAATGTATGCCTTTAAAAAAGAACTGTTTCAATAATGTTAAAAAGAAACGGCTTTCCATAATAGTTAGGTCCAACTTAAGAATTAAGTTCAATCTAGAATCTTTGTGAAACACCACCTGTATATAAAGATCTTTTCAAAAGCAGGTTTGACTGTACTGCATTTTCATTTCCTTCCACGTACCTTGAGGCTGGCTAGCATTGCTTTCAGGACGAGGTATAACACCCACAAAGTCTCCACGCTCAGCTGGTTCCCTGGAACAACAACAGCATTCAACAATCATTATATTTATTACTGTCCTCAATCACATTTTTATGGTCAATATTAACCCGTTCAGGACGGATCGATTTTGCTATAACATGTACTATCCATACACCTAAGCACCAATATTTTCGGGACTAGTCCTGAATGGGTTATATTTTTATTAAATTTTGTGTTTGTTAATTCAGCAGAGCAATAACTAAAAGATATCAGTTATGAATGTCACTTATTGTTTAACCATTCATTACGAGAACGTGGGGGTATTTCACTAAACACTAAATATTGATGCTAAAATTGAGTGTTAGTGAACAGCTAAAATGAAGAGACAATTGTATTTAAACCCTTGCTTACAAGATTAAGAACCTGGAGGCCTATGTACAAAGTCTAGGGATTACAGAATCTTGCAGGGAATGGGTTAAGCCTACATGTACCTCCTTTCAGCTGCAGCATTATATGTCTGGCGATGTCGGTGAAAGCTAGAAACCTGTCCCCTGCCAAAACCTGTCCCCCTGACCCATTCAGCTGCAGTTGGTATTCTGGTACCTGTACAAACAAAATATTTTAAAAAAGGCAAAAGAAAAACCATTAACTTCATGTTTAATGTTTAATTGGCACTTTAACATTTTATTAATTGTTAATGTTAATTTAAGTGTTTTCTTGAGACTTGTCTATTGACTTTACATATTTGAAGAATTAGCAGCACAAATTAAAAAGAAATCATATTGTAAATTACTAAAATTCTTCCTCCTCATGTCTTGAGGTAAAGAAACCTGTCCCCTGCCAAAACTTATCCCCCTGACCCACTCAACTGCAGTTGGTATTCTGCCGCTTATCAAGATTAATTGAAAGAAACATCAATGTATTCAACAATATACAAGTTTGAGAAAAAACAAAATGATTGACTTACATTCTTCATCTTTCTAGTCTTGACATCCACGACACACACTCTTCCCTTCTCAAAGAAGTGTTTGAGGATCAATACGTCAGTCAGTTCCCTGTTTGCATCCAGATAGCCTGCTGGGCTCCCATGCCCAAGAACCTGTGTACAGAGTAAGGTATTAAGATTTACGCCAAATGAATACTTCACATATTTGGAAAGTCTTGTTTGCAATTTATTGAAAGTTTTGTATGTCTTATAGCATAGCATGTCAAGATGATATATTTGAAACAAGCATTTGAGGATTATAAAGACGTCTGTCAGTTCCCTGTTTGCATCCAGATAGCCCGCTGGGCTCCCATGGCCAAGAATCTGTGAACAGAATCTAATCAATACTTTTCACGCCAGATACATACAGATGTACAGTCACGCATAATAATGCTATTTTGGGTGATGAGGTAAATGCGTTTAACTCTTAAAGTGCCAGGGATTTTAATGCTCTATGGCATTCGTGTGTATTGTAACTCGCAAAAATGCGAGCTTGACTCTCAAGGAGTTAACTACCACATTAGTTTTACTTTTAGCCATTAAATTTGGCATTATGATTATTGAATAATCATTTAATTATATTAGAGATAGATAACTTGCGCTTACTGAATGTAATATGTTATGAAGATACATGATGACAGGATATTACACATTTTTCAAATATTTTACCTCTGGGAATCCTGCAACTACAAAGAGTGCAAAGACAGATCGAAGGGAGCAATCGTCGGGAAGTCTTTCGATGCTGCGACTGATCTGTTGTGTGACGCTGGCCTTCCAGTCTGGATTGCGACACAGCTTCTGCAGCATGGAGGGAAGCAGTGCGGCCCATTCCAGTCGACTCCTACAAAGAGAAAATAAACAAACATGAATTTCAATATAAAATTTCTGCGACTGATCCGACATGTGACGCTGGCCTTCAGGTCAGGATTATTTATTTATTTGAATATATTTATACAGGATAACATGGTCAGTATACACTGTTTTACAACATGGTCCTGTTGTATAAAAATACATATCAATTATTGATTTAAAATCAAAAGACCACTGCTGCCAGGGTAGGGTATGTTATTAATTACAAGTATTAAAAAAACAAATTTCTTTTCAAACTATAATAAAAATGGCCACAATTGAGGATTACGGCATAGTATCTGCAGCATGAGGGGAAGCAGTGCAGCCCATTCTAACAAACTCATACAGATAGAAGACACACAAACATGAAAGTCAAAATCAAAGTTTAATATTTTAAAATGCAAGGTAAAACTAAAATTTACCCTGCAAGCATATAGTAAACATAACTCATTCTAAACCCCAGAGGATTTCAAAGATAATATCTCTCTAAAATGCAAGGCTTAATAAAATTGGATTAACAATGAAAAATATACTATGTAATCTTACAAATGTATACTAAAACTAATCATTTGTCAAAAGAAGTGAATATCAAAATATGATTACAAAAGAGAGCTCAATAGTATGTAAATCATAATATACTTACTTTTCCAAGCAAGAAGCTCCAAATGCAAAGAGAAATTCAATGGTCTTGGTGCCGTCCAGTATTGTGCTTGCGTTGGAATCACTCTTCGTCAATTTCCTCTTCTTCCTTTTCTTGTCCTTCTCTTCCTTCCTTCCTTCTGTCTGCTCTTCTTTGTCTCCATCCTTCTTTTTGCTGCCATCATCATCCTCATCATCCTCATCATCTTGGACACTCTCAGTGACTTTCTGCTCCTCATCTTTCTGATCAGCATCTGGACATTCACCATCTTGAGCAGTCTCTTGCGGTTGACTAACTTGACTTTCCTTCTTTTCATCTCCCACAATGTCCGTCCTTGATTCTTCATCTTCCTTCGCAGTCGCCCTCTGCTCTTCCTTCTTCGGTTCTACTCTGCCACCTTCTTTTACTTCCTCATCACCTTTCACTTCTTCCTTGTCACCTTTCACCTCTTCCTTGTCATCTTTCTCTCCTTCCTTTGATCCTTTGCCTCCTTCGCAAGTAGCACTGTCCTGATCCACTAATGGTTTTCCTTTTGAAGGGGAGTCCTCATCAATGTCGCTCTTCTCCACCCTTTCCTCCCACGAGTCTGGGGGTTCAGGGCTGGAGAGGGGGGTCACTGTCTCTAGCGCCCTGTCTGAAACCTGAAAAGTAATAAGAATTACAAAATATGGTAAAAGCTGAGAATTTATAATACCGATACATTTTCTGAATGGCTCTAGACTAGTTTTTAAAGAGGAGTCATCATCGATGCCGCTTTCTCCACCCTATCCTCCCACGAGTCTGGGGGTTCAGGGCTGGAGAGGGGGGTTACCGTCTCTAGCGCCCTGTCTGAAACCTGAAAAGTCATTTTTGTAAAGAAATTAAAAGCATGGTACATGCTGAGAATTTCTAATACGCCCCCCATTCAAGAGTCTGGGTTGAGCACCGGTCTAGCAATCCAGAGGTCTCGGGTTCAATTCCTGGTGAAGCCTATTTTTCTTTGCTCATTTTCAATCATTTAACATATTTCTAGTCAGTTTCTTCTATGTTTTAATTTAATTTCTAATACCAGTACTTTTTCTGAATGGGGAGAGTCATCCTTGATGGCGCTTTTTTTTCACCCTTTCTCCCCAGGAGGCCCGGGATTCAGGGCTGGAGAGGGGGGTCACTGCCTCTAGCGCCCCTTCTGAAACCTGGTCATATTTTAGGTTATCAATTTTAGGTCATCAAATTAAAACAGATAAAATACAGATAAAATCTATTTTATTAGAATAGATCTAGAGAAGAGTTATTTCTGTTGTTTTCCTGGTATCATGTCTTGAAATGTACATACATGTATTGACAATAGAGAGATCAAGGTAAAGTCAATAAAACATATTTAAATTGAATTAAAAACTTCTTGTATCTCTTCAAATCTACTAATAGATTTTCCTTGAATTGATTCATACTGAATGATCGATAATAGATTATTGGTATAATGTTCTTACCTCAGGGTCAATATTTGGTAGGAGCTGACCAAGGAGGCCCATGGATAGGTGCTGAGTGGGGACATAGTGACCGCTGCCTTTCCTGCAAAGGTCAAATAGAGAGAAAGGAAAGTCAACATTAGGAAGGATAGGTGCTGAGTGGGGACATAGTGACCGCTGCCTTTCCTGTATTGGTCAAATAGAGAGAAAGGAAAGTCAACATTAGGAAGGATAGGTGCTGAGTGGGGACGTAGTGACCGCTGCCTTTCCTGTAAAGGTCAAATAGAGAGAAAGGAAAGTCAACATTAGGAAGGATAGGTGCTGAGTGGGGACATAGTGACCGCTGCCTTTCCTGTATTGGTCAAATAGAGAGAAAGGAAAGTCAACATTAGGAAGGATAGGTGCTGAGTGGGGACATAGTGACCGCTGCCTTTCCTGTATTGGTCAAATAGAGAGAAAGGAAAGTCAACATTAGGAAGGATAGGTGCTGAGTGGGGACGTAGTGACCGCTGCCTTTCCTGTAAAGGTCAAATAGAGAGAAAGGAAAGTCAACATTTGGAAGGATAGGTGCCGAGTGGGGACATAGTGACCGCTGCCTTTCCTGCATTGGTCAAATAGAGAGAAAGGAAAGTCAACATTAGGAAGGATAGGTGCTGAGTGGGGACGTAGTGACCGCTGCCTTTCCTGTATTGGTCAAATAGAGAGAAAGGAAAGTCAACATTACGAAGGATAGGTGCTGAGTGGGGACGTAGTGACCGCTGCCTTTCCTGCATTGGTCAAATAGAGAGAAAGGAAAGTCAACATTTGGAAGGATAGGTGCTGAGTTGGGACGTAGTGACCGCTGCCTTTCCTGTATTGGTCAAATAGAGAGAAAGGAAAGTCAACATTAGGAAGGATAGGTGCCGAGTGGGGACATAGTGACCGCTGCCTTTCCTGCATTGGTCAAATAGAGAGAAAGGAAAGTCAACATTAGGAAGGATAGGTGCTGAGTGGGGACGTAGTGACCGCTGCCTTTCCTGTATTGGTCAAATAGAGAGAAAGGAAAGTCAACATTACGAAGGATAGGTGCTGAGTGGGGACGTAGTGACCGCTGCCTTTCCTGCATTGGTCAAATAGAGAGAAAGGAAAGTCAACATTTGGAAGGATAGGTGCTGAGTTGGGACGTAGTGACCGCTGCCTTTCCTGTATTGGTCAAATAGAGAGAAAGGAAAGTCAACATTAGGAAGGATAGGTGCTGAGTGGGGACATAGTGACCGCTGCCTTTCCTGCAAAGGTCAAATAGAGAGAAAGGAAAGTCAACATTAGGAAGGATAGGTGCTGAGTGGGGACATAGTGACCGCTGCCTTTCCTGTAAAGGTCAAATAGAGAGAAAGGAAAGTCAACATTAGGAAGGATAGGTGCTGAGTGGGGACGTAGTGACCGCTGCCTTTCCTGTATTGGTCAAATAGAGAGAAAGGAAAGTCAACATTAGGAAGGATAGGTGCTGAGTGGGGACGTAGTGACCGCTGCCTTTCCTGTATTGGTCAAATAGAGAGAAAGGAAAGTCAACATTTGGAAGGATAGGTGCTGAGTGGGGACATAGTGACCGCTGCCTTTCCTGCATTGGTCAAATAGAGAGAAAGGAAAGTCAACATTAGGAAGGATAGGTGCTGAGTGGGGACATAGTGACCGCTGCCTTTCCTGTAAAGGTCAAATAGAGAGAAAGGAAAGTCAACTTTAGGAAGGATAGGTGCTGAGTGGGGACATAATGACCGCTGCCTTTCCTGCAAAGGTCAAATAGAGAGAAAGGAAAGTCAACTTTAGGAAGGATAGGTGCTGAGTGGGGACATAATGACCGCTGCCTTTCCTGCAAAGGTTAGATAGAGAGAAAGGAAAGTCAACATTAGGAAGGATAGGTGCTGAGTGGGGACATAGTGACCGCTGCCTTTCCTGTATTGGTCAAATAGAGAGAAAGGAAAGTCAACTTTAGGAAGGATAGGTGCTGAGTGGGGACATAATGACCGCTGCCTTTCCTGCAAAGGTTAGATAGAGAGAAAGGAAAGTCAACATTAGGAAGGATAGGTGCTGAGTGGGGACATAGTGACCGCTGCCTTTCCTGTATTGGTCAAATAGAGAGAAAGGAAAGTCAACTTTAGGAAGGATAGGTGCTGAGTGGGGACATAGTGACCGCTGCCTTTCCTGCAAAGGTCAAATAGAGAGAAAGGAAAGTCAACTTTAGGAAGGATAGGTGCTGAGTGGGGACATAATGACCGCTGCCTTTCCTGCAAAGGTTAGATAGAGAGAAAGGAAAGTCAACATTAGGAAGGATAGGTGCTGAGTGGGGACATAGTGACCGCTGCCTTTCCTGCATTGGTCAAATAGAGAGAAAGGAAAGTCAACATTAGGAAGGATAGGTGCTGAGTGGGGACATAGTGACTGCTGCCTTTCTAGAGAGAAAGGAAAGTCAACATTAGGAAGGATAGGTGCTGAGGGGGGACGTAGTGACCGCTGCCTTTCTAGAGAGAAAGGAAAGTCAACATTTGGAAGGATAGGTGCTGAGTGGGGACATAGTGACCGCTGCCTTTCCTGCAAAGGTCAAATAGAGAGAAAAGAAAGGAAAGTCAACATTTGGAAGGAGCTGAACTGAAGGAGGCCCTGTTTTCCTACCTAAATATACATATGAAAATCATAGAAGCTTTTTATAAAGAAAGTTTTTTTTTTTCTTTCCTAGATATACATATGAAAATCATAGAAGATTTTTATAAAGAAATTTTTTTTCTTTTTTTTCCAAAGAGTAAAATATTTGAATGATTTATTCTAAAAAGTAATGTTATTAACTTGTAACAAACTATTCACCAACTATTTTGTCCTAATATATTGTTCTCAAATAAATAATGCTTCAATCTGTTATCCACAATGTAATACAGACTACCTACTACCATAGTCTCTACTTTGTTTGGTCTAGTCTATACAAGTACAAGCCGTCATACTGGTCTACACCATTTTGTCGGGTGAGGGTGATAAGGGTCACGGTGTTAAATAAGTTTGGGGATCTATTGACTCATGCACACCGTCTTGTAGATCCAGGAAAAATGTTCAAATAATAATTATTTCAAATTGTTGAAATATCAAAAATAAAAGAGAACTACATTTGGGTTTCTACAAGGCTCATCAGCTTTTAAACATGGTAACATCTGAAGTACGAAAAATTACTTAGTGCCTTTCTCTTTCTTAACCAACAAAAAGTAGTACACTTAAAGGGATAGTACAGTTTTGGTCAAACTGAAAGATAATTTTGATCAAAAAGAGATAGTTTATCTTAAAAATCATGTGCTCTTCCAAATATTACACTTAGTTTTCCATTACTTCACCAATCAATTATGTCTTGAAGCGCCCTCTAAACCAAAACTGTACTATCCGATTAATACATGTATGTACTGGTCACTGGTAACCGTGAAGCGTTACCATGGATACATACCTAGCGATGGTGAAGAGAAGCTGAAGGAACATGTCTATGCTGATGAGATCCAGGGCTGCCTTCAGGGAGACATTGTTGGAGGGCTGTGGAGACAAAAAAGGGGAAAACTTCCAACAAAAATGAAAAGCGCAATGACAATATTGTGAATGGCGCTATATCAAATAACTGTTATTATAATTATAATTATTACTGTCATTATTATTATTATTATTATTATTACTATTATTATTATTATAATTGATATTATTATCACTATCATTATCATTATCAGTATCATTATCATTATCAGTATCATTATCATTATTATTATTATATATCGGCAGGGTCTACTGACCTTCTCGGCTGGTAGCATGGCTGCCAGTAGTCCCAGCATCCGCTCCTGTGACTGCTCTGCAAACACCCTCTCGTGGATGCTCATCTGGTTCTCTCCCTCTTCATCAGATGTCGCTACAAAATGAAGAAAAGGAGATGAATATTGTAATGATTTAGAGATTCTTACATCCTCCCTTGAGACTGCTTTGCAAACACCCTCTCATGGATGCTCATGAGTCTCTTCATCAGATGTTGCTAGAAAAATGAAGAAAAGGAGATGAATATATTGTAATGATTTAGAGATTCTATCATTCTCTCCTGAGACCACACTACAAACTCTCTCATGAATGCTCACAGAACTCTATCCTTCATCATCAGATGTCGTTAAAAAAATTAAGCAAAAGAAAGATCACAATACCAATTACAGATATCAATATAGAGATGCAAACTTGAAATGTAAAATTGCCTTGATAGTAAAGAGATTCTAAGATTTGCTTCTGTGACTTCTCTTCAAACGGCCTCTCATGAATGCTCATGGAGCTCTCTCCTTCTTCATCAGATGTTGCTAGAATAATAAAGGAATTATACAAGTCATGTAGAATATAGAGATGTTAGAAATTACTTTGTTGCTTGTGTGCTAGTTCCTGTAACTAGGCTTGATTGAAGACATTTTAATGATGAAAATGATGCAAAACGATTCTATCATTCTCTCCTCTGACTGCTTAGTAAACACCTCTCATGAATGCTCATCGTACTCTCTCATAATTCGTATTCTCTTGACATACATGTATGACTTACCGCATGTGATTTGAAGGTTCGTCATGGCCAGCTCCACACAGCTCTTCAGCAGCCCTCGTCCAACTTCTTCTTGTGATGGTGTCAGGGTGCCTGTACAATACAAACAAAACAAATCACACTTTTCAGAGTCGCACACAAGTATTACATACTGTACATTGCAAATCTAACAAAAATACAATTCTAACTTTTCATATACATGTATGTGACCGGCTATAGCAAAACCTGGCACTTGTCGGTAAAAATCAAAATGTAGATTTTCATACCATTAGAAAGGCCTCATCACAAGCTTAATGTATCATGTTAACCCATTGCGTATGTGAACTCTGTGCGTCCTGCATTTACTCTTTGGAGATTGAACAAATGTAGCAGGGGTCAAGATAATTGTCCAGTACCTTTAGTCTGGTGGTCATAGATGGCCTGGGCGAGAGACAGCATGAGGCATGTGAACTGGAGCCAGGAGTGTTGGTGGGTGTAGTTGTTGAGCTGGGCTGAGTACAGACTTCCTGTGTATACTGGTAGAAAGAAAAAGAACACATAAACATAACACATGGGCAATTCCAAACAGGCATGGACAAAATGTCACAGTTTTACCACCTTTTTATGCACTTTATATAAAAAATATCTGGGATTCAAACAGCAAATGGATGAATTTTTAGTAACACTTTGATGCATTGCTTGGAATTACCTAGATGTCAATCTATGCACAATGTACTTGTGAATCCTGGACACGTCTCATACAATTGCTGATTTGTAGTTCATTCCATTTCAATTCTTTAAAGAATACAAAACATGAGAAAAGTAATACTAGAAAGATATACAATTTTACAGGATAGGTGGAGTAACTGCTTGAACTAAAACATAAGTCAGGGTTCACACTAGCACCCACCCAATTGTCTATGGTAGGTAAGGGTTCACACTAGCACCCACCCGATTGTCTATGGTAGGTAAGGGTTCACACTAGCACCCACCCGATTGTCTATGGTAGGTAAGGGTTCACACTAGCACCCACCCGATTGTCTATGGTAGGTAAGGGTTCACACTAGCACCCACCCGATTGTCTATGGCAGGCAAGGGTTCACACTAGCACCCACCCGATTGTCTATGGTAGGTAAGGGTTCACACTAGCACCCACCCAATTGTCTATGGTAGGTAAGGGTTCACACTAGCACCCACCCGATTGTCTATGGTAGGTAAGGGTTCACACTAGCACCCACCCGATTGTCTATGGTAGGTAAGGGTTCACACTAGCACCCACCCGATTGTCTATGGTAGGTAAGGGTTCACACTAGCACCCACCCGATTGTCTATGGTAGGTAAGGGTTCACACTAGCACCCACCCGATTGTCTATGGTAGGTAAGGGTTCACACTAGCACCCACCCGATTGTCTATGGTAGGTAAACCTTCAATCTAAAAGTAAGCAGGCAAATCAGTTTTCTGTTCGGACAAGTAACATTTGAAAATGTATGATTTTACTTGCCCAAACAGGCCAGTAAGTAACGAAGTTGGTGTGGAGGATTAGATAAGTGTAGGGTGTATATTCCACAATGAGGAAACTTACATATTAAACAGAGAAATAACCTATGTTTTCTAATATATAAAGGACTCTTTTCCTTTTGGCTACTGTTATCATCATAGAAATTACTACGATACCATTGATATCAATGAAAGCAAGTTCTGATAGCTACTTACACACTCTCATCATTATTTCAGTGGTGTCGTGGAACTCATTGTGGCTGTACAAAGAAAGACAAATGCAATTAGATATATTTGTATGTCAACAAGCAAATCAGACAGTCATTAAAGCTACATACATGTATGACCTTAACCCATCAAGGACGAGCACTATTTCAAGGCAATATTGATCATTATTTTCCTCAACAAATTGGCAACTCCTAATTTTGTTATACCTTTGACATAAAAAAAGGTAGAAAATATCAAATTAAAACTTAAGACAAAATATGAAGTAACTTTGCTGCAAAGTTGCCAATTTGATATATGTTCTACTTTTCAGAGATATTTTTCAAACCCGTTTGTATTCAAATATTACATGCAAAACTATCCTCTGGCTATTATGAAACTGTCAGGTGCTCTTTTATTGTATTTTTTATTTATTTTTTTATTTTTTATTTCAGGGCTTCCCTTCCAAAGATTTGATTCAATTTGATTAGTTTACCTTGAAGGATAGTGGCCTGTCTGCTAACACTCATAGCACAGATCAAAACAGAACATTAACAATACAATATTTGCTTGAAATTCCCATTCTGGTCAGTGGTATTAAGCATCAATGAAATTTGGTGGCCCAAAGCTAATTTTTAGTTGCCCCGGGCCAGGCCATCAGGCCTGTGCTGATTTTGAGCACAGGCTTAACTGCCAATTAAAAGCATTTATTCTATTTGATTTGTTTACCTTGAAGGATAGTGTCCTGTCTGCTGACATCCGTAACACAGATCAAAGTCTTCGCACACGTTGCAGTGGAATCGAGTGCCAACTATCAACCCATGACAACCATCACATTTGTACCTGAGAAATAAACATAAATTTGAACAATGAACAGCATACACACTAAGCATACATGCATGATGAATGATGTTGGCTGCCACATCTAAAAGGCTTGGCTTTTGTACTTTTTCACGGATAATCCAAATATAAAAGTTTTTCTACGAAAAAATGCATTTAAAAGAAATGTCACTCAAAAATGTCCGCAGCTGTCTGCACTACACAGAAGATGTGTGACATCACTGCAGGCTTAAAGATGAACAGTTTTGGGAAAGTTACAGAAAACATTTATATTGGCCAAAAAGTGGTAAAATCCAAACCTAAGCATCGTTACATGCAGAAATATCGGAAAAAATTCAATGGCCGCCCGTGAAAAGCATGTGCGGGCCACATGGACTTTTGCACGTAGCGTATGCACGATTCCGCGTTGGCGATCAATTTGCTGTAAATCAGTTTTATAATTTTGCAAATATATCCATTAGTAGGCGGTTTCCTGGTCAAATGTTTATAATTCTATATTAGTACAATTATATTCTTTCACATGGTTGGTAATAAGAGCGTACATTTCATTATTTGTGTGTGGGGCGTTTTCCCCTTTAAGTACATTGTACCTGTTTATCTGTAAGAATAAATGCAACAGATTTCATATTCCAAAAAATAATAATATTACCATACATCGAGTAGAATGAGGCAACGCTAATATTCATTGCTCTACATGTAGATTTGGTGGTGGTCATTTAATGTTTAACATGATGCATTTTATAATGTAATTCTATATCCTTTTGGAAATGCGCAGTCTATTATACTTTTGTGACGTTGCAAATGGTATCTCATTCAAGTCCCCACAAAATGGTGGAGTTTACCATCCCTAGTTCATACATCAACTTACATGAGATGGACCAATGGATGTTCGTCTGTGTGATCATTCGGTTTGGCACCACCTGTAAAAAATTCAAGATAGGAAAAATCTATATCAATGACTGAAAAATGTTAATAATAAATAATAATAGTGGATACTTAATCTATAGCGCATGTTCTATCTCTCGACGCTCGCAGGGCTTAAAAAAACAACAACAACAAACATTCACTTTGCATTATTATTACTACCCATGGTCATCAGGTACAATTCAAACCCACACAATGATATAGCGTACTATCTCAACTCCCCGGGGAACATACTAGCCATGCTGCCACTGATGGTGGCGCAATGGCACCCGACCATGGTACCCATTTATACATCTGGGTAAACCTAAAAGGACCATCTAAGAGGGAAACATGACAAGTGGCCATTGTAACATTGCGTAACATTATTTTCCTCTGCAGGGGATCACTGTTGATGCCACTACAGATTGGCTGCTATAGACAGGTTGGCTGAAATAGACAGGTTGGCTGCTATAGGCAGGTGGCCACCAAGACAGGTTTGAGTGTATTTCCAATGTCGTCAATAACATTATAAGATGTACCTTGACAGCAGTTGTAGCAGAAGTCGATGTCCTCGCAGACCAGACACCGATATCGCTGACCAAGGAGGTGGACCTCGCAACCATCACACTGGATCTCAATGTCCAGATGGTCACAGAAACGGGCAACAAACATGTGCATCGCCTGAGATGAGAACATACAGGTAGAATTTAAATCAATTTAATTTTGATTGCATGTTTATTCTAAATTTCCATTGAAATGAATACAGATTTATGAAATCTTTACATGAAATCATGTACAATAACATACGAAGTATGGACACTCAAATAGAGAATTACAAGATAGTGATAGTTGTCATAAACCTGTGAGGAAGTCACAACACTTTTGATTCCTGACAAACTTAATGTAGTCACAAATTCTCATCTTTACAAGTCAGAATAATGCACTTACATTTTTATAAAATTATAGCACTATTTAAGATTTTTTTAAATCATACTCATATTTTGGGTTATACATTTACTACTTGTCTACTGCATTGACCGTTGACCTTCCATTTATATTCTCCTTTCCTTCTTTGTTAGTTTTCTCTTTGTTTGGGATACTTTCGGGAAACTATAAACTTTGTATCTAGAATGGGGCTACTACTGCTTGCAAATTTATTACTTTTTTGGAGTCTTCCTATTTCAATATGTTATCAATATGATTGATACATGACTTGTATTATATATTATTTGTGACCCGCTATTGCAAAACCTAGCAATTGTCGGTAATTCATGTTTTGAAGAAATGGGCATTTTAAGTTCACACAATGTGTGTAAAAGACCTATGATTGTAAAATTAAAACAATCATATCCTCGCCCATTATTGACCAATTAGTTAGAACAAAGCATCAAATGAAAGCTTGTGATGAGGCCTTTCTCATGGTGTGAGAATCTACATTTTGATTTTTACCGACAAGTGCCGGGTTTTGCTAGTAAAAGCCGGTCACATTTTATTGTATAATGATTGAAAATAAATCAAATGCACTTGAATTTGAACGTTAACTTTACCCTGCGCTCCTCTTTGTCATTGTTGTCACCGATCTCACTGAACCACCTGTTGAATGTATCCCCCTCAAAGTCCTTCATCCACTTCTGGCACTGGGTGTATGCCTTGAGCTGCTGGGAGTAGCTCAGATAATCCCCGGCCGTACTGTCTTGTAGAGTCACATTCCCACTAGCTGCAATCAAAATAGTGGTACAAACCAAAAGCATATCATATCAACTGTGTTATAAAAATAGTACAAACATAATTTTAAGTCCAACTTTGTGCTAAGTTTAACTTAAAGGGGACCACCAGGCAAAGAACAACACATTATTATATGTTTTGGTACCGTTTTGTGATATCAAATAGATACCCAACATTTTGCAAAGGGTTATGTAATTCATAAACAAAGCAATTAATTTCCACCACTTACGGAACCACAACTATTTCCTGGTTCCATACGGGCCAAACATTTGCGAGTGCGCCAATGCTATTCACGCGTATGCTTGTAGGCAATAGAATCCCGGGCGATTTGTTCGCTCCGCAGGCATTAGTCTTCGCAATTGAGACCGCATGAACGCATGCTTCAGAATGGTGATGTGTTTTCCAATTATATATTTTTTTCTGAAAACATATTTTTGTGAACTTGTTGATGGAATGGAATACTAATGATGTTACCTTTCTATAATAAGAATAATATTTGTGGGTGGTGGTACCCTTTAAAATATTTGTGAAACACCCTCAAGATACAAACCTGTGCTGTGCTGAAGGAACACTCAGTCTCAGCTGAGTTAATTACTTCATTGTAAATTAAATATCAAAATTCAAACTAATGTCAACATGGCACAAAAAGCTGAACTACATCATACTTTTGTACAGTATCTATCTACATAGCACTGTTCAGCAAATTACATCGCATTCATGAGTGGCAATATCCAATGCTAGAAATTAACCTTTTTGCCTTGTGGCCCAGTCGGGCAAGTAAAAACAAGATTGTTCAATTTTGAGTGGCCCGAAACCTAAATCTGGTGGCCCCAAAGAAAGAAAAACAAACAAATTCTGTTAAATTTGGTTACCCGAACGGGCCAGTAGAATTTAGGATCAATGAAATTTGGTGGCCCGGAGCAGCGGGCCTATGGTAATTTCGAGCACTGCATATTGGTAGAATGTGCGCATTTTCTTGCTTGTCATCATACTTCTATTGGTAAAAAAGGTGTAAATCTTACTTCTTGCCGCATTGATGAGTAGACTTGGGGCCTGTATGTCGGACACAAACTGCCAGTCGCTAGGTGCCCAGGATACATCCAGGAGGTGAAGGACTATGTTCTGGATCACACTGAACGCTGCCTTGCTCTCCCTGGGTGGTCAAAGAAAATATAACAAAAGAAGAACTTGCTTTAATAATAGTGAGCCTGACAATTGCTTTCTTGATAACAGTTATGTATATAGCGCTATTCCCGTGAGGATCATAGCGCTTGACACTATACACCATACTGCTTTGGTTACATAAAGAAAGGAAAGCATTTGAGGGACCCTGATATAAAAAATTAAAAAAGGAATTCAAATACATTTACAGTGTATTTGCTTGTTAAGTATTGAATAATTTGTGTTATTTTGCTATTCAAATGTTCAAATTGTACTATATTTGTATAATGTATAATGTCTGAACACAAATAATTTGCTTAAACTTCTCCAATGTCTTGTCCATTAATGTTTGCAATGTACAAATTAATGTTGCTCAGGGTACATGTACCAGAGTTGTAGTCGAGTCTACAAGTTCAGAGTCAGCGTCCCCAACAAAATAGCATGTTGTTTGAAATTGTGACTTGGCTTCAAGTCCGAGACACCAGACCATCAAAAGCAATCTTGAGTCCGGACATACGGACATACATACAAACATAAGCATGAATGCTTGGGAACAAGGATTTAGTGCACACAACGTTCATTGCGTACTCAATGTATGATAAAAAGATGTGACACAGACAGACAGAGATCGTAGATACATGTACTTACTCTACATCTCTTGCATAACTGTGTGCTGTCAGGTGAGAAACCAACTGCTTGACGAATCTGTAGAGTTTCCTATCTCTCATTTTGTTTCCATGTTTGAATGAAATGTATCAATTCTAATCTGGGGGAAAATATGTGAACTTACTCTTCTTCTCTCGCATAACTGTGTTCTGTCAGGTGAGAAACTAGCTGTTTAATCAATCAGTAGTATGAAACTTAATAATGTTGGAGCCATGTTTGAATACATATAATGTCAACTTACTCTTCTTCTCTTGCATAACTGTGTTCTGTGAGGTGAGAAACCAACTGCTTGACGAATCTGTAGTAGGAATCTCTCACCCTTCCCTCCAGCTCCAGGCTACAGCCTTCCAGACGAGATGCATAGTGCCTGTGATAATATATACATGTATAAACCAATGTTAGAACTCAACTGAGTGGCCCAAAATTTTAAAAATGAATCTGTAGTATGAATCCCTCACCCTTCCCTCCAGCTCCAGGCTACAGCCTTCTAGACGAGACGCATAGTGCCTGTGATAATATATACATGTATAAACCAATGTTAGAACTTAACTAGTTTTCAGAGTGGCCAAGTCGGGCAAATAAAATTTATATTTTCATATTTTGATCAATAGCATGACTGCACTGTAAAGCAGCACCTGCTGGAATGCTCCCCAGGGAGTGCAGAGAGTGCACTATATGTGCTGGATTGTTTGTAGGTGACCCACTCGGGTAATAATATTAGAACCAGTACAAAAGGAAAAGAAGAGGCTAACATGGGTAACTCCGTGTATAAGACGCACTTTTTTTCCGTCGGAAAATTTTCAAAGTGGGGGGTGCGTCTTATACACAGGTACAGCCAAAAAACCAATTTTTTTTTTTTTTGGGGGGGGGGGGGGACACCCTGTAGTCATGTTGAATGTGTATAACACATGGTTTAGGGTATGACAAGAACTTACAGTCAGTTGTAGCATTCAGCTAAATATACCTTTTTCTCACAAAAAAAACATTGGTTACAGATGTAAAAATTGCAAGTTTATTGAGCAGTAATACTGCTGCTAATGAATATTTATACATTCGTGAGCAGCAGTACTAATTAAATATGCAATATTCTAACCAGTGGTTATAAATTTTGCTTATAATTAAAATTAGTTAGTAGTAAATTTAGAAAATTGCATTATATTTAGTGAGTATTGGTGCTCATGAATATTCATGAATATGAATATTTATGAGCACCAGTGTTACTGCTAAAGAAATGTGCAATTTGTGTACTAACCAATATTTTTATGTGAGAAAATGATTGATGAATGCTACATTCAACATTAAGCTTTTGTCATGCCCTAGACCAGTGGTATAAGCATTCCAACAGCACCTCAGGGTTTTTAAAAAAAAATACAGGGTGTCGTCCCCCCCCCCCCCCCCCCCAAAAAAAAAAAAAAAAAAAAAAAAAAAAAGATTTTTTTTTTTTTTTTTTTTTTTCTGTGAAAGTTGGGGGTGCGTTTTATACACGAGTGCGTCTTATACACGCAGTTTTACGGTATACTATACAACTAACGAATGGGCTTCTTGTGATAGTCAAATCTATTACCGAGGTGGGCTCAAAATGATTATTACCCGAAGCGTAGCTGAGGGTAATAGTCATTTTGAGCCCACCGAGGTAATAGATTGCCTATCACAATCAAGCACATTCGTTAGTTGTTTTATATCACTCATCAATATCAGTGATTGTGTTCAGCTTATAGCAAAATAAGTGATAATCTCTGAATATTTCATAAAATCGCTTGTAAATTTTGATATAAAAATCAATCGACATTAATGAAGCCAGTATGAGCCTCCAGAACCACGGCGCATCTAATACGCTTAAAGTCATTGTTATTTTGCGCACAATCACAAAGACGCAAAACTGAGTGCGCACCAACGCGCTGGCAGTTGCGCACATACGCGATGAATGCGTGCTAGCGCTCCCACGGATGTGCTTATTGGCTGTCTTGGCGTTCTTCTTCCCAGGGTGTTAGTTTTTACCAGCAATGTCAATCACGTGACTAGAACGTGTGCGCCATAGAGTACTGCACAAATTTGATCGCGTGTGCATTTTGCTTAAACACATGATCTATGGGACGAACGCGTAACGAACTTTTAGTGTTAATTTTTTGCTAACAGCCCGGTCACATGATTGCGCGGGGATTGCGCGTGTTGTCCAAAACTATCATTTGTCAAATACAATGGTAAAACGATCTTATGAGGGATATAAAAAACATTATTAGCGGTATTTATTATTATCAAATGAGAATAAAACGAGAATAGAGCGAAGAAATGGCACTTACATGGTTGCAGCTGAACCAGCAGTCCTTTGTTGTAGCAGATCCCTGAGGAAGAGTACGCACTTTGAGGTGAAGATATGCGGCTTGTTGTGTGACTCCGTATAGTTGCCTGCAAGTCTGTATACACCAGCTACTGCCTTGGCATTCTGCTCTCGAACTTGCAAGATCGCCTTTACCCTATGATAGAGAAGAGTAATGAAATGATTCTTAATATAATCAGAACTCTCTTTAGTCAAATAAAAAGCAAATCAAATATGGGAAGTGAAGATGAGTGGTTTGTTGTGCGATGCTATGTAGTTGCCTGCAAGTCTGTACACACCTGATACAGCCTTAGCATGCTGCTCTTGAACTTGCAAGATTGCCTTTACAGCAGTGAAATTATTCTTTATTGAAAATAACTTTATAATGAGAGCAAATAAGTAACACTGTCACTGGGAAGTGAAGATGTGTGATTTGTTGGGATTTGATGCATGCTTGCCGCCACTCCTGCTACAGTCTGGCATTCTGTTCTTTAACATGCAAGATCACCTTCACTGTACAATACTGTTTAAAGAAAATGTTTCAAGAAAATCCCTTGCTTAGGAGATATGCATATTAATACCCGCACCACTCTTTTTGTTTGTTCTTCCGTCAGGAAAAAAGTGTGGTTAATACACCAGCAAATACAATACAATTTAAAAATACAGATTCATAATAATAGGCTTTTCTTGACTTACCTCTTGCTATCCAAGTGTGGGTTCTTGATGAAATCCAGGACCAGCTTAAACTCGGGGTAGTATTTCAAGATGGTTTCCTCCTCCCCTGGACCCTGTTAATATAACAATATCAACACATACATGTACATGAAATAATTATTGTCAGTGTTTACTTTTTTTTTTTTTGTCTGGTTATTTAAAAAAAAAATCCTTCCAAAGTGAGTTAAAACTAGTATATTCTCATATTGTTTAAAAATATTTGTATATTCTGCAGTAGTTTTTTTTCTTTTTCCTGTAGTACATGTAAATGTAATTATTTTTGTTTTAATGTGATGAAATGAACTGATTGCAGTGATTTAAATGAAAATTAATGAAGGTTTAACAAATAATATGAAAAACTAGATGGATCTTCGACTGCGCGCAGTCGAAAATGATGCCTCCGCCATTACGCAATTTATTCATATCAAGCCCAAATCAACATGTACACAGAATTAATTCTGTCAACTAAATTTTGATGGTACTCTGTCTTTCAGATCTTGACGTATCACAATTATTAGCTATAAGTGACCTTGACCTTTGCCCTCATGACCCCAAAATCTAATGACTACAATTGTTCCCTAAGATACATTCAGGTATCAAGTTGGATTGAAATCTGATATTCAGTTCTTGAGATTTCCAATCTCAAGCTACTTTTACATATAATGAGCCCTGTGACCTTTGACCTCATGACCCCCAAAATCTAATCAGTTTATTGGCTCTCCAAGGAACATACATGTACCAAGTTTGGTCAGAATCCGTCAATCCATTCTTGAGATAACGCGATCACGAGCTATTTTTGCATATATAATGAGCTGTGACCTTTGACCTTTGACCTCATGACCCCAAAATCTAATCAGATCATCGGCCCCCCAAGATACATACATGTACCAAGTTTGGTCAGAATCTGTCAATCCCTTCTTGAGATAACGAGATCACGAGCTATTTTTGCATATATAATGAGCTCTGTGACCTTTGACCTTTGACCTTTGACCTCATGACCCCAAAATCTAATCAGATCATTGCCCCCCCAAGATACATACATGTACCAAGTTTGGTCAAAATCTGTCAATCCCTTCTTGAGATAACGCGATCACGAGCTATTTTTGCATATATAATGAGCTCTGTGACCTTTGACCTTCTCATGACCCCAAAATCTAATCAGATCATCGGCCCCCCAAGATACATACATGTACCAAGTTTGGTCAGAATCTGTCAATCCCTTCTTGAGATAACGCGATCACGAGCTATTTTTGCATATATAATGAGCTCTGTGACCTTTGACCTTTGACCTCATGACCCCAAAATCTAATCAGATCATTAGCACCCCAAGATACATACATGACCCAAGTTTGGTCAAAATCTGTCAATCCCTTCTTGAGATAACGCGATCACGAGCTATTTTTGCATATATAATGAGCTCTGTGACCTTTGACCTTTGACCTCATGACCCCAAAATCTAATCAGATCATCGGCCCCCCAAGATACATACATGTACCAAGTTTGGTCACAATCTGTCAATCCCTTCTTGAGATAACGCGATCACGAGCCATTTTTGCATATATAATGAGCTCTGTGACCTTTGACCTTTGACCTCATGACCCCAAAATCTAATCAGATCATTGGCACCCCAAGATACATACATGACCCAAGTTTGGTGAAAATCCGTCAATCGGTTCTTGAGATAACGCGATCACGAGAACGGGACGTACGTACGGACGTACGGACGGACGGACAACCCGAAAACATAATGCCTCCGGCTACTTCGTTGCGGAGGCATAACAATGGTATTTGTACACATCTCACAAAATTGAGCAATTTTTTGGGGGGTAACATTGACTTGTATAAAATATACATGTATAAGCAGTCATCGCAAATTTGGTCTCAAAAGATGCACAAGACTTCAAAGAAAAAACTCATGAAGTGGTGCGTCAATTTCTGTGTGCTTTGCGGAATTATCACATGATCCCCACCCCCACCCCTTTTGCTAGATTATCTACGTATCTGTTTGCTTCCTTAGATATATTATTTGTTTGTCTACAAGTTTTAAACCTTACTTTCTTACATTCATTTTATCATATACTTCTGGGGTATCTAAATGTACATGTATCTTTCTAATTCCTTGGTTAAATTTTATTTGTTTTAATACATATCTTACTCTCCAATTTCGAAATACAAATTCAAAATAGTTTGCTAGATTAATTATTTAAGTTTAATTTGGTAATATTATAACCTGGAAGGCTTCAAAGCCAACAGTTGTCCCTGCATTGGACAGGCTCCTCAGTGGAAGTCCCTTTCTCACCCTCTGCAATCAAAGCAGAAATAATAAATTACCATCAAATTAATGTAAGATTTATAATGTATTTTCAATGTAAAGAGAGAAAATGAAAAGCAAGACTCGAAATAGAATACTTTCTACATTAATCAATTATTGCAAATGTGTAAAAGAGGTGCAGAGAGTTAAGAAAAAAGAAAAACAGACATTAAACAAAAAATCAGTTTTAGTGTAGGGCCCCCAACTATCTAAATCAGTGCTCAACTTGTCCACTATACAAAGTGAGATTAAAAATAATCTATTCTCATATTGTATAACAATATTTTTTATACTTGTAGTAGTTTTGTTGTATTTCCTTATTTTAAGTTATATTGTAATCTATTCTTTTCATGAGATAAAATTAAATGGTTGCAGTGATTTCAATGAAAATAAATGAAGCATTTTACAAATGTGAAAAAACAATGGGATTTGTACACATCTCACAAAATTTAGCAATTTTGGAGGTGACATTGACTTACAAAGTCACATGACTTTGTAAAGGTATAACCAGACATGGCCAATTTGGTCTCAAAAGATGCACAAGACCTCAGCGAAAAAACGCATGAAGTAGTGCAGCAATATCTGCGTGCTTTGCAGAATTATCATGTGATGCAGAGATGCCAACTTTGAAAAATTCAAATCAGGGAGGATTTCTTGTTTAAAGCCGTCGCGAGCACGCTCGCCATAACAGGTGGGAACCAAGGCCCCCCTGAGGGCCCCTGGCAGGGTCTGGAGTGTTAAGCTTTTATTTCCATTTGTTCAATAGTTTGGGAGTTATATTATTGTTTTTGTTAACTATAAAGCAAATAACATGAAAACAAATGAAGAACAAATAATTAAGTTATTAAAACTTACACACACAAACACATTCATTAGCAAAGAGATCTGCAATGATGATTTATTGTATAACATTGATAAGCAAGAAAAGAGCCTCAATGACAATTGAACCTAAATATTTTGAAGCCAAGGCTGGGATGATTTGTTATGAGTTGTGATTTTTTCCAATCAGCTCTGGAACGATAGATCGTAAAAATGTGATGCACTGAGCTAGCTGAGCGTGAGCTGCACTGCAATAGCACTGCATGCACACACTACAGTTTGTGTACATGTACCATACCATACGTATACATGCACAAATTGCCCATGCTTAGGCAGTTTAATAGCTAGCTGAACGGACATGTACCGTACCGCTTGGCCATATGGAATTTGCTTTTAGAAGTAAATGCACAACAAAACACAGAAATTGGGCGTGGGATGAAAACAAATCGGGAGTATGGTAGGAGCCCCTGTAAGGCCTGGAGTTTCATCTATTTTCGGGAGGGTTAGCATCTCTACGTAATGCCCACCCCCCCCCCCCCCCCCACCCCTTTTGTTAAATTATCTATCTTTTTGTTTCCTTAGATAATATAATTTTTTGTCAATACAAGTTGTATACCTTACTTTCTTACTTTCTTTTTAGGATATAGTTTACTGGATTATCTACATGTATCTTTCCGATTCCTTGGTTTACTATTATTTGTTTTAATACGTATCTTACTCTCCAATTTTGTACTACAAATTCAATATAGTTTGCTAGATTAATTATTGAAGTTTAGTTTGCTAATAATATAACCTGAAAGCCTTCAAAGCCAACAGTTGTCCCTGCATTGGACAGGCTCCTCAGTGGAAGTCCCTTTCTCACCCTCTGCAATCAAAGCAGAAATCAGTTTATTGCAACATTAATGATTACATTGAAGTGTGTGTAAAGAGAGAAAATAGAAAGCAAGACTTGAAGCACAATAATGTATAAATTGAAGGGAACCACCACCCAAAAATAAAATTCCTATAAATGAAAGGTAACATTTTTAGTAGTCCATTCCACCAACAAGTTCAGAAAAATAATAGGTTTCCAGACAAATTATATTACTGGAAAACGCATCACCATACTAAAGCCTGTGTTCATGGGTCTGCGGATGAAGACTATCTATTGTCTAGGTCAAACGCATCGTCCATGATTCGATTGTCTCCAAGCGTACGCCTGAATAGATTTTCTGCACTCGCAGACGTTTGGCACATACAGAACCATGAGGCCATGTCGGTTCCGTAAGTGGTGGTAATTAATTGCCCAGCCCCCAGGCTGCTGGTAAGCTCGGAGGGTGGATGCCCTTGTTTATGAAGTACACAACCCGTTGCAAAGTATTAGGCATCTATATATTTAAAGGGTACCACCACCCAAAAATAATATTCTTATTATAGAAAGGTAACATCTTTAGTATTCCATTCCTTCAACAAGTTCACAAAAATATGTTTTCAGATAATTGGAAAACGCATCACCATTCTCAACCATGCATTCATGCGGTCTGAAGTGCATAGACTATATGTGTGCAGAGCCAGAGCGCTCTGTGCAGAGCGAACGAATCATCCGAGATTCTATTGACGTACGCGTGAATAGCATTGGCGCACTCGCAAATGCTTGGCCCGTATAGAACCAGGAAATAGCAGTGGTTCCGTAAGTAGTGGAAATTAATTGCTTTGTTTATGAATTACACAACCCTTTGCAAAATGTTGGGTATCTATTTGATATCACAAAACGGTACCACAACCTATAATTCTGTGTTGTTCTTTGCCTGGTGGTCCTCTCTAAGCAATCATTGCAAAAGTGTAAAAGAGGTGCAGAGAGTGAGGAAAACAAGAAAACCAGAAAACCAGTTTCAGTGCAGGGCCCCAGATCTAAATCAGGGCTCAACTGGTCCACTTGCCCAGTGGCACACACAGTGAGCCTTCAGCTAGTCTAATTTATGCTAAATTGTACTTGCTTGAATAGGGCCCCGTTGCAGAAAGAGATACAATCAATTGTAAGTCAGATCATGTGTTCTAAATGCATGGATCTGATTGGTTGAAACGCGCAAAGTTTCTGACTTACAATCGATTGTATCTCTTTCTGCAACGGGACCTAGGTATCTAATAAAATGCAATGGGCCGAATGTATAAAAAGTCGCAATTGCTTATAAGCAATTGCTTCCAAGCACAAGCAAGAGTTCAAGCAAATGCTTACATTCGTATGCATAATTTTTTGCTTGTGCTAAAACCTTTTGCTTGCACGACCTAAGGAATTGCTTCCGCAATTGACAAAAGAATCGTTGCGGTTGTGCGAACATCGCTATAGTACAAAGGGAGCGCGTATTGTATTCGACTGTCTCTGCCCCTTTTCATATACATGTAGTTTGTTCTTGCATTTATTTTCCCTCAAAATAATTGGAAATATGAAAATGTAATTTTTAAAAAAGGTAATTACACAACATAAACAGAGACCCTAGCACAATCATAATGATAATCATGCTGTGAACATGGTGAATACAGTAGCAAAGGTTAGCTGTGCTCGGTTAAAAGAAGTTTTGAATGATAATGTAAATTTGAAAATGCTTTTGGTGTTATTGCTGCGAAGTGGAAAGGAGCATCAAGATGATTCTTTTCCTGATCTAAAATGACCACTTGCTACATGCTAAGGAAAGTAAAACCTTTGCAGAAAAGATGCACAAAAGCAAGTAAAATGAAACGGATTGCCTACATGAAGATAAGTGTGTTAAATGACAGCCTTTAACCCCTTGACCACGGGAACTGAGTGGGTTGTGTAAAAGGTCTATGGGGATTTTATAAACTCGAAGGGAACGGGTTAAATGACACAGATAAATTATAAGGCAGCCCTTGCAAGCAGGAGCTATTCATCATCATAGAATGGGATGAAAACTTATATTGCATGAGCATATACTTAGTACATGATACTAAAGGTGAATGTCCCGAGTAAGCAAGAGCATCAAGCTGGTCTGGAAGAGCTTGACAAAACTCAAGCAATTGCTCATCGTACAAGTAAAAGGTTTGTTTTATGCATAGTTTTAAGCAAATGCTTGTTTGGTAAGCAATTCTCGCTATCTTAAATAGGTCCGAAAATCTCGAAATTCGCGAGACGAGACTTTTTTCCACTTTGCGGGTCGTCACTCCCACTTCCGGTTCCGTCACGGCTCGCGTGCCCATCATTCGCACACGCTCGAAATGGATGCAATCAGCGTAACTCACACAAAATATAATGCATTAATTAAAAGCTATCGACCACACGTCTCAAATGCGTTTGTATGCAGTACATGTATACATATCCCGGGCCGGTTACGGAAAAAATAAACGCCTCCCGCGCGCCGCACACATGCACACGACGCGTCCACGCAGTAGTCAGGAAGTTGGTATGACTAAAAGCTATCCCACAATTCCATGCGTGTTTTCGGGATTTCGATCAGATTTCGAGATAATCGCTATTTGGGGTAGCGAGAATTGCTTGTGCTTGTTTTATGCATACCGATTCAAGTAAAATGCTAGCACAGGCAATTGCTTCTTTTTATGCATTCGGCCCAATGTATAAACACAAATTAGAATATTTGTTATTTTGGTTGGAGGCTATCAAATATGTTTAAGACCAGACAATTTAAAAAGCCTTCATTTTATTTGTCAAACAGGCCGGGCCACCAAGAAAAACAAATCTAAAAATATTTAAACTATATCCAAACATATTACCAATGACAGGTTTTATGGAAACAATCACTCATAATAGTAATAGTCCTCTGTATTAAAAAAAAAGTCTGAATGAATGTAAATGAGTAAACATCAACATTTGAAGTAAAGAAATAAACTGACCTTGTGTTCTTGTTGTACTACTGGTGGGAACTCTAGAAGGAACAGAGCCTTGTCTCTGCATACATTCACTGCAGGGATGAGATGAAACAGTTATTTATAGGTAACATCACTCAACCTGTTCAGTACTATATGTGACCAGCTATAGCAAAACCCTGCATTTGTCTGTAAAAATCATAATGTAGATTTTCACACCAATAGAAAGGCCTCACACAAGCTTTCATTTGATGCTTTGTTCTAACAAATTGGTCAATTATTGGCGAAGATATGATTGTTTCAATTTTACATCTTTTACACACATAATGTGAACTTAAAATGCCAATTTATTCAATACATGAATTACCGACAAGTGCAGGGTTTTGCTATAGCAGGTCACATACATGTATATGTTGAAGTCTTCATAGACTTAATACTGAGCCAACCCCATACATACATTGTAGTAAATACTGGGCCAACCAGATTCCTAAAGGCAATGGATCCATATCAAGTATAACAATATTAGGGAACATACATGTATTAAAAGAAGAAGAGTGAAAACAAAGAAAACATTTAAACAAAAAACATTCAGGGTGGTGATAAATGTAGCACTTTATTCAAACTTAGATATTGTTACCTTGATAACTTCCCCCAAAATGCTGTTTTATAAAGCCATTATACTAACATATCAGTTTTAACAAATTGTAACATATGTACATGTATGTCCAATTTAAGAATAATCCACCTTGCTTTTTATTAAAAACATTCAATAAAAACACCAAAATATTTCTCAAAACTCAAATTCAGACAAAACTGTTAAATATGGCAAACCTGGTTCATCTGCATTGAAGTCCTTGGTGGGGCCACACGTACTGGCTTTCTTATCCTCCCCATACACATGCGTCTGTCTCAAGTTGGCCTAGACAAATGGAAAAGGACAACATATTTGAGATACCAAAAAATATAAGCAATTCTTAATGTAAGATAAACAATGAATGTACAAAAATATAAATTGCGCAATTTAGTCTGCTTGACATTTTCCTGCAGATATAAACTCACAAAATATTAGATACATTGATTGCAAAAACAACATTTCAGTACATGTGAGACTTAGCTGTTTTTGTTTGATTGTATTTACAGCCCAATGACCAGGGTATTGCTATCACATACAACTGCCTCTGGGATAACAGTGCAAAGGCACTGGAGTCTAGTACATTGGGTAAACAAAACAGATTATTCAATTTTGTTTATTTAACCATAAAATGAGTTCATTACATAAACATGTCATGTTTAAATCAATGATAAAGTGTAATTATGGTTTGTACCATTTTACAAGCGGAGCTTGTAAAGTAAATGGCTCTAAATATAAGTATTACTACTAAACCAATATTATGACACAATGTTGGAAGGCAGGCTCACTTACCAGGAAAGGCCTCAGGCCCTCTGCTGTGCGGAATGCATACAAGATGTCATCAGTTATGGGAATCCCTTCACCATCCTTGACTGTACAGAGCAAAAGAAAAGCAATGTTTACAATGACAATGTCTTGTGTAAAACTTATTTTAACATATTCTTTATCAAGTTGGTTCAAAAGACCTAATGAGAGTACTAAATTCTGGTAGGAAAACGATCATGTAATAAAAAAAACAAAATCACTGTGAACCCACAGGTAGCTCCTTATAGCTACCAAACTCACTGAGAGCAATTTGTATCAACCTGCTGCAAATTATTTGCAAACCAAGCAAGTGGTATTGCACTCACCAACTGCACAGCTTTGGTGATCACTGACCCACCCATGTTGGGCGACTGTCCTTTCTCCCTACATTCCTTCACAAACTTTGCCACTGCGTTACCAAGAGATCATCATGAACTGATTATATGATATAATTATTACTTACTGTGTGATTCTAGGTAGGTCCTAAGAGCAGCCGAGTGCCAGAGCAGAGAAGCAAACACCGACTGCACAGCCCTGGTGATCACTGGTCCAACCATGTTGGGTGTCAGTCCTTTTACATTATACTCCTTCACGAACTGAGTCATTCCATTACCAAGGGAACATCATAAACTGATTGTAATCATTGTTACTTACTATGTGCTTCCAGGTAGCTCCTAAGAGCAGCCGAGTGCCAGAGCAGAGAAGCAAACACCGACTGCACAGCCCTAGTGATCACCGGCCCACCCATGTTGGGCGTCTGTCCCTTCTCCCTACATTCCTTCACAAACTTTGCCACTGCGTTACCAAGAGATCATCATAAACTGATTATATGATATAATTATTACTTACTGTGTGATTCTAGGTAGGTCCTAAGAGCAGCCGAGTGCCAGAGCAGAGAAGCAAACACAGACTGCACAGCCCTGGTGATCACTGGTCCACCCATGTTGGGCGTCTGTCCCTTCTCCATACACTCCTTCATGAATGTAGCCACTCCTGTTGCCAAGGCAACCATCTCCTCATCCTCATCATCATCAGGATCAGGCATCAGGGTTGTCTTGTCGCTGTCCTCCCGGGCAGAGTCTTGATCATGTTGTCCCTCTGCTAGAAGGATCAGGAATTTGTGAACATCGCTACCGATGACAAATAAGCTCTGAAATGGAAAAAAGAAAGAAATTGAATGTAATATACATATAGATTGTGAAGCACAGGATGTTACTAACAATCTCCACAGAAATCTGATGTAATAAATAAGTCTTGAATTCAATGTTAAATCTTAAATATAATCAGAACTACAATTTACCAAAGATGCATGTAGGTATGTGTATATTATTGCAAGGAAGCGGAATGTTTTAATGTATACAAAGACTACTGCTATGAGAGTCCCTGTTGTATCTTGTTTTGAGCTATACCCATGCGCACACATTATTTGTCATAGTTACTTTATCATAGGTTTTGAGATTTGGCATGACATGAATTGCATCTAGGTAGGGAAGATACATGATGGAGAATTTTTATAATAGTTTTGTTACCTTCTCCACCGACAGTGATCCGACAGACTTGCCCACAGAGTAGCCTCAACTGAATAACAACTAATAGAAATTCTTTGATGTAACAACCCCTCAAACATTCTAATTTTGTTTACTCAACTTGCAGCATCTGCAGTTATAAGAGATTAATTGATATAAAGTGAGACGAAGAAAGGTGTTTTACCTTCTCTCCTGACAGAGATCTGACAGGTTTGCCCACCGAGTAACCTCCTCTGAACAGGGTCTGGAAGAAGTTCTGAGATGCCAGGGTCTCCCGGACCTTTCTCTTCTCCTCAGCGCTCTCCCAGAAATCCTCCTGCAGATGTTTCTCTGTGGCGTGGATAAAACACATAAAGAAATAATGAAAAATCTTGCCCAAAAAATGTTATGGGCATGTTCATGAATATACAAATGATTATGATTGAAGTGTTGGGACTTGAAAGTCTTCCTGGGTTTCTTTCAACTTTTTACTAAGTTAGGGCAACGGTCAAGCAAATATCACTTTGCATTTTCACTCTTTACTCCATCATATGACATTCATTTACCATGGAGTTTTGTGGAAAAATTATCTGAAAGTACATGTAATTTACGAATGTGGTTTACAGGAGGAAACATTAAGATGCAGGCACCAAGTTTGGTAGCAATCTGTCAATTGGTTCTTGAGATTAACAAGAATGGGACTTAGGTACATATGTACCAACTTACGTATGGATGGACGTACTGACAGACAGGCGGACAACAAAAACATAACAACGCCTATGGCTACTTCATTGCAAGGGCATACAAACTAGATACATTATACATGTATGTAATTACCTGGTTTAAGAGCAAGAACTTGGGAGCAGAGGGTACCGATCAGCTTGGCCAAGCCGAGCTGCAAATCATACAGCCAGGGTAGGGAGACATCTGGTTTACCCTTGGCAACAACCTGCAACAGACAAATTGAAAACATGTTAAGAGGAAGTTTTACCATGAAATAATGTAAACATTATAGAGCACCTGAACGTTTTTGCTGAAAAATGTCTTATGAAATGGACGAAAACATTCAAGAACAATCTTAACATAATAAGATCATTCTCAGACAAAGGTTTTTTCTTTGAAAGTTTTTAAACTTATAGTTTTGCTTTTATTTCCAGCTGGAACAAGTAATAAACATAACCGTTATGTAAATTTTCTCTATACTTTATTAACGTATAGAGTACATATACGAAAGTGTGACATCACATTAATTCATTGCTATAGGTAGTGGTTCGAAACAATTGTCAGGCAAGCTGGAAATTAATGAGCAACCGCTAAGAAGGCAATCGTCCAGCTACAATCCACAACCAAAAGGTTGAATCTAAGGACAAGCTTTTTAGAGTTATTACTAAGCTAAAACAAAATTATGTAATGTCTCTATTTTGGAACACTATACAATTTAAAATGAATGATTATGATTCACTTACGTCAAAGCTGTATCCCCAGAAGTTGTTGCTGCTGTCTGAGTGGAAGAGGAACTGTAGACGCTGCCCGCTGTTGAAGGTCACATTCGTGGGCCACTTGTCCGTTCCAATTTTCTGGTCATACCTCGTCTTGACTCCCTTAGAGTCTGTGAATTCTAGGTAGTCATACCTGAAAAAATACATAGCATCAATAGATAAAACCTTTGATCGTGGATCTAGTTAACTAATATATTGTCAGGTGTGAGTGAGAAGAGTGTTAAATCAACTATAGGCTAATTGGGTTCTGCATACCATCTTGTAAGTTGAAGCCTTCTCTATGCATGTGTTGCTTGTCATCATAGTTAGGGGCTTATTATTATTCACATCTTCTTAGAACTAGAATTGTCAATCCTTGCATTATCAAGTCATAAAATCCATTATAGCAGTATTTTGCCTTTATTTCCTCACCTTCTCTCAGTTTCACACTTGGGGTCAAAGGTCACTTCGAAGAGGTCAGCTCCGGGGCAGGTGAAGATCTGGGTCAAGTGTTGATTGTTGTCGTAGTTGTGGGCCGACTCCACGTGCCACTTACGCAACACCACGACCTCCTCCTTGCTACCACTCTGAGTTTGGTTGCCGATCTAGTGAGAAAAGCAATTAACAAGTGGGATAATTTAATCATTTAATCAGTAGAGGCTAAAAAGCGGCAATAATTTGTGAAACTTTGAAGCAAAATCTGTCAAAATTTAAACCGGTTTATTAAAGGAATCTAGTAACATTGTCAAAATCGACAAACCTTACTTAAAACTCTAGAAGTTCCTATTACCAATAAAGTTATACAAATATTTATAATTAAAATGTGAACGTTACAACTGTGAAAAGAGTAATGGCAATGAGTTAGCGAATATTGCTTCACATTTCCGCTCATTACTCGGCCATATAACATCCATTTAACACATCCTCAGTGGACATTTGAGGATCACTAAAATACACATTTTATCAACCCTTCATCAGTTTGTGCATGTCAAAGACATATACAAGATCCCTTCAATGAACGTTTAAACCAGTTTTCCCAAAAAATTGACAGTTAGGACTGAAAATGCATTTTCTTTACTACAAAATTCCTGCCCTCTACCAATAAACTGTTATATCATTGCAAACCACAAACCATGAGTATTATATCATTGCGGATTTACCTTTGTGAAGTTGAGGTTGAGTTTTGTCTCCAGGTTTCTGATCTCCGTGGCAACGGTGAGAAGTCTCTGTGACAGGTGCAGATAGGGCAGGTCCAAGTCAGCGAGCAGAGTCAGACACAAGACCTGAATGCATCAATACAAAATGACAAATACAACATTAGATTTGAAATTATGAAATTATGATTCAACTGCACAGAATAACTTCCTTTTGAATGGTTTGAATGAGTTATAGATGGGATGATAAAATAGATACTAACAATTGAAGTAAATGAGGAAACAAGTTGTTCCAACATGGACTTACCAGTTGCCTGAAGGCAGTCGCTATGAAAGTGTGTGAGAGATCACTGTTGGTGAGTTTGCTCCCAATGCCTTTCTGGTTCTGTAGTAGGCAGAGCGCATTGCGAGCCCAGGAGCACTGCATACCGCAATCTGAAAATAATATGAAACCAAAGTAAGCATTATCATCAACAGAATGGAATTATTTAGTACTTCCCATTCATTTCCATCATGCGCCTGTATGTCATTTGATATCAGGTGCCTAGTGACACTTTCTTACACAATGCTTTTATAAAGAGGACTAGCAGTTTTCATCAGTTTCTTTTTCCTGAAACTTCATTTACTTCTGCTTATTGGCAAATCTTGAAATATATACATTATCTGTTTTTAAATTATAATATATGACAGGTCTTCATCCAACACTGCAAACTTTCAGGGTCAGCAAATACAAATTCATGTAAATCATATTTGTGGCCAGACTGGAAAAGCTAGGTTTTCAAACCAAATAATAGCATTCTTCCATGTCAAGCTTCAGAATGATATCTTTTTTTTGCTTAGCCAAACAAACTGAATTTAATGTAATCGATCAAATAATACTTACAGTCCCTGATGACATCTCCAGCGACCGTCTTCAGTTTGCCATCTCCCTTGAGATCAGTCAGGCTGTGCTTGGCCCAGCCTAGCAGACTGGTCTGCAGGGCACAGAGAAGGGAGCAGACATGGGAGGGGGCGGAGGGGGGAGGGGTGTCTTCATCTACCCCATCTTCAATCAGCTCCGCAAACTCCTTGTAGGAGACGGAGAGTAGAGTATCGAACACCATCAGCACGGAGCCTGGATTGAAGTTCTGAAAAGAATGCAAGCAAACGATTGTTTACTATTAGAAAGAGGTTAGACCAATTTGTAAGGAAAGGTATAAAATGTTTTCCAGCAAGCAGTACGTATTGGAAGGAGGCGAGTTGTGGCCTCTTTATTTATTATATAAGCACCTACTACAAAAATCTTCGTGAGAGATGGAAGAAGGCGTATCACATACCATTTATAGAGAGATCCTGGATAAAACTCCTGAAAAGTAATGTTACTGCAGAGTATTTGGAGCAATATTTTATTTCAAACATAAGGAAACTGACCAAAAGTATATAATATTAAGGAGAAATTAGCCATATTTCATTAAGATATAATTACATAATTGTAATTGTGTGATTTAGCTTGTCACTGACTTACCTCTTCATAGCTAGTGGGGAGTTCTAGTAAGCCACTGGGGTCTACGGTGCTGAAGAAACGACATAGAGACTGGAAAACCAGACCAACTGCTGTGTCCTCACCAGTCTGCAAATAAGAACAGGTTTATTAAACTAAAATGTACAAGAAGTACATTAAAGAAATCAATGACTATATTGTGGTACATTGTATATCCTTTTACAACCATGACAATGAAATGTCATTGATTTACATGAAAGAGGATTAGACATAGTTACTGTTGATTCATTTCAACCAGGCCAAAAGAGTTAGCTAATCACATTAAGCCCGGCGCAGACAGAGCCGACTCGACCCGATCCGACTGGTTTCAATCAGGCTAGAGTTGGGCCCGGTCGGTCGGAGCAGATTTATCGTGTTGAATCGGCCCCAACTGGCATCCGACTGCCTCTCGACTGGCAAAATGTGTGTCGCGAGGCACTGAAAACTGAGCCGATCTGAATGAAAACCAGTCGAATCGGGTCGAGTCGGCTCTGTCTGCAGAGGGCTTTAGAGAAATCAACAGTAACTATATTGTGTATCATCCTTTAATAACCATGACACTGAAATACCACTGAATTACTACATACTTCAAATGCACACAGAGCAGACTCACCCCGATCCAACTGTTTTTCAGCCGGATCGGGTCAGTTTACATTGCCTCACGACTCTGCTTTTGTCAGTCGGGCACGAGTCGAAAGAAAGCTAAATTGGCTCTGACTGAGCAGGCCCCACTCTAACCGGACTGAAAACCAGTTGGATTGGGTTGAGTCTGCTCTGTATGCATTGAGCTTGACATGACAGACAATGTAAAAGGGTTGCTGTTGACTTACCACCATGGAGTTCATCATGTTGAAGAGTTCCTGTCTTCTTGTGTCTTTGCCAGGGAAGAACACTGCAGCACCTGCAAACAATAATTAAAAAGGAATACATTATCTTTTAGAATTAAATTGTATTTACAAAAGAGCAAAATAGATATACTAAAGCATTTTATTTTATATGAGTCAACATGATATAACAATATATTTTAAGAATGTCATTGTTTTAGGAATTTGCAACAAGAAAAAAATAAAAACAAGAAAGAAGAAATGGAAGGGAATTAAAGAGCAAAAAGAGTAATAAAGATTCAATTAATGTAAGTCATACACAATATTACATAATTTCTGCTGAAACTTATTTCAAAGAGCAGCATCATACTACATGTAGTAAAAAATTCACATCAAATGTGACCGCCCACCGTCAAACCCCCATAAAGTTGACAAAAATGAGATCAGACTTTTTTATATAGATTGAAAGAGTAGACTATAAGCTTTAATATGATTCATAATTCATTAAATTTGGACCAGAATAACATATTCAAAAAAGCGATTAAAAGTAGCAGAGTAAGCAGGGCTAGTTTTACAGAATAAGGAGAAAAGGGGCTCTAAAGTTTACGATCACTCACTCTCAGGCGCGCAATGCGAAGGAACTTTTGTTGAATCCCTTAATCCATTCTTACGCATTTCCACATGACTAAACTTGGCTTGGTGTTATGCATGAAACAGGATCTAATGAAAGCTGAACTTTGACCTTGAACCGGCAATGTGTCGCGATTAGCCAATCACAGGCCGCGTTCAGCGATTTTTTATCAAAACTTGAGTCACTAAAAAAAAACATGGTCTAGAAACCTGCTTATAACTCAACTTTGGCTTTGTTTTAAGACTCCATATTTTTACAGTCGACAGATGAAAGATTATACTTTCAGGAAAAGTAAAGTTCAACATTTTAATTTTTTAGCATAATTTACACATTTTGGCTCATAGCAAACAAACATATCTGGCGACTTTATGTGGGTTTGAGAAAAGAGGGTCACAAATTATAGATTTCATTGTGTATTTTACCATCCAGAATGCAGCCCTCTGCAGCAACTTTGAGCATTGCCCTGGGATCATCAGGACTGTCGCTCACGTCATCGTTGGCCAATGCGCAAAGGTGGTTGAACAGCTCCCTCGCCTGACGCTGTTCATCACTTAAGCCTGTCACATCTTTACCCTTCTCTGTAGAATGATAGAAACAATTATGATACCGCATGTTACATCAATGTTGCTTGGAAAACTACAGTCAAGCAAATACTGTCTTTTCAAATAATTATTTCCCAGCACTGAAGCTGGAAACTCCCTCAAAAGCAGGGCAACACAAAGATAAATAAATGCATTTATAAACAATTAGATCTACAGACTTTTAGATAACATTTTAACTATGGATGAGATCATGAGGTGTGACATGTGAAGTACATGTATTAATCTTCTTATAATAATCAGTTTGAACACAAGATTTAGTTGCCCAATGGGGACACTAACATTTGATTTTTTGTTTAAGTACTGTTCTGACATAGATTCATTCTGGCCCTAGAAAATAAGGCTATTTGTAGTGTTGAGCCCTATGTTTTTCAATAATACATTTCTTCGTACAAAAAGTACAAAAAAACTCACAATTTTGTAAACACTTTCCTTTTGTGACCAAAACAGGAATGAAATTATTGAAACAGACCTTGAGGTGGATCTCCTTCCTGCCCCTTCCCCTCTTCTTTCATGTCCTGGTTCTTATCTTGGTCTAGGACCTGGTCCTCATTCTGTTCCTGCATTGGGACCTGGTCCTGCTCTTTGTCTTGGTCTTGTTCTTGCTCAGTGGGTCCCGTTTGTTGAGGCTCAGGTTCTTTCACATTTGTTTGTACATTCAGCTCTTGCAGTTTTGTGCGATTCTAATGTAAAAATATGAAAGATCATGACATACATGTAAGTTAAAAGTTAAAAAGAGTGTCAGTCTGTGGCATACCATTTTGTAAAACAAAATATGGCGATTATATAATCCCATATTATATTTACATTTATGTTCAGTAAAAGATCAAAGATGTGAAGCCAAAAGTTGTCTAGGTAAGTAACATAGAATGAGAACAAACTCTCAAACTAGGACAGGTTCACAGATAGATAACTATTATTCTTATTATGATTGACAGGTCTCCTTGCAATGTACATTCAAGGTATGTATTGATAACTATCTCTCCCAAGATGAAATCTACACACATCCTGTCATTACAAGGCAGGAATGTACCCTGCTTGTTAATTTGCATTTAAAACAAAAGACAACAGAAGAGAGTCATGCAAGAAACATGCAAACCCTTGTAACTGACTGACAGCTGGTGGGTGAAATTTACAAGGGAAGAATATCAAACAATGGCAATAAGTTTACAAGCATTGAGTAAACAAAGAGGAATGTCACTTTGTGGTTGAAATGTACAAGGCAAGAATGTAAAATGTAAAATGAAATTAATGACCCTTGAATGGAGGAACTTTCCATGAAGCGCTTTTCATTGCTCGTTACGGTTATAGACAGAGCCTTGAAAAATCTGGCACTTACCCACAGATAATTAAATCAAATTTAGTAAAAGTGCAAGGGATCACACAGAGTGAATTTGTTTTTAAAATGTAGGCCATACAACATTTAACCCCTTGACTACGGGAACCGGGTGGGTTGTGTACAAAGTCTATGGAGAATTCAGAATCTCGAAGACATCAGATTAATTGGTCTATTATAAAATGGGCTTAAATTGTATCAAATGTATACCTCAGCAAGAAGTTGAGCGATTTCTCCTGACTTTGGCATTTCTATCTCCTTCTGCCTAGCCAAGTTTGGTATGCTGATGTGGAGTAGGTTGAGGCACAAGATCTGGGCGAATATCCACTGCTCATCACTGGAAAAATAAATGAATTTAATAATTACAATTTGCAGTCATCAACAAATATTATTTCATATGATGTTTATTTATCATTACTGAAAAAAATACTAACAATTCATCAAAAAGTTAAATATTAAATTACGTTGAAATAAAGTTGAATTTAAAAATGTCACCGTGTAGAGACTAGTGTACAAGATAACAATTTGACGTATTTAGTAATAATCAGAAATATGGGCATATTATAGGGCTATTAATGTGTTAATTTCTAGAAATTTGGATAGGATATTCAAATACATCAATACAGTGGAACCTCTTTATAATGAGTCCCTTAGGTAAAAAAAAAAGAACAAATATAAAGGGCTGGGACAAACAACATTACCTTGTTATAAGAGGGTTTAGCTGTATCATTATAACACGGTTCTACTGTATGTCAAAGTACAATTTGTAATATTTCTGTTTTGAAACAACATACTCTTGTGGGATGGCATTGTAGATCTGGTTGATGATAGGTAGTCTGAGATTCTGCATGTCAGGGACGGGGAGGCAAGCTATTGCTCCTTCTTTCCTCTTCTTCATCATATCCTAGGAAGAAAAACATATAAAATAGTATAATAAACAAGATCAAACAGAGGGAAAAGGCAAACAAAACTAAGACATCAGTTTATTCAATATAAAAATACACATGGTTGATGATCAGTGGACTGAGATGCTGCATGTCAGGGACGGGGAGGCACATGATAGCTCCTTCCTTGCTCTCTTTCATCATATCCTAGGGGGAAAAATACACATTATAGTAAAAGAAACAAAATAAACTAGAGCAATTTTTCACTGCCAACAGTTGAAAGGGTTGCCTCTACTATTGCACATTTTTGTACATCAAGCCCTAAATTATTTTTTTAAATTCAAGTTTGATAGTAATCTGACAACCAGTACTCGGCATATCATGATTACAAGTAACTATTAATAGTAATAATAATAATATTGAACATTTATATAGCGCAGCTACAATAAATATACACTCAACTGCGCTTTAAATTATGACATATATTAACTATTGCATAGCTTGAAGCTTGACTTAGTTGGGATGGTGAATTGTAAGGATGCGACATTCATCAAACTTGTTATGACTTACCAGATCTTGACAGATGCGCACAATAAAGCTCATGACTTGGGTGAAGACAACTACAGTCTTGATGGGTGCGTCTATGTCATACGGGAGAGGTGCTACGCTGGACTGAAGACAAAATATATTATAGAATACATTGGTAAATCAAACATTTTAAGAATATGTGCTGACAAAATATTTCGAGAAGGTTATCATTCAGATGAGGACAAACTTAAGATAAGATAATATCATTTACCAGGCATACAAAATGCATGTACTATCATTTCTAGATAGACAAAAATTTAAAGAAAACACCGTAAGAAAACATAGTTTCCGAATTTTCGCCCATAGGGCTTCGTCAGGGTTTATTCGACTGAAGAAAAAAAACACACAACTTAGTTTGAAAGTCAATGATTGTGAGCGCGCAAACGCGCGATAAAAAAACAAAAACAAAACCAAACACAGATCCTGGGTCAAAACGATTGTTACGTAATACTGATTGTTATGATTACGTAATACTGATTACGTAATACTGATTGTTATGATTACGTAATACTGATTACGTAATACTGATTGTTACGTAATACTCATCATTTCTAGATAGATGTATCTAGATCATAGATACACTAAATAGAAAGTCATAACCTATCAAATTCAGTATAGTAAGGAACAGAATGAATTTTATGAATATTTCCCTATTCATAGTACATTCAAATAAAAGTTGTATCCCTGTGTCTAGCAATCTGGTCATCGCAGAAAACAGTTTCAAGTCTTGCTAAAACCATTTTGTTGTTGCTCAATTTTCATGAAATAAAGAGGGAAACCTTACAATGTCAATGTTATCCAGCACAGACGAGGTTCGTATGAATCCATGATACTTACAATGTCAATGTTATCCAGCACAGACGAGGTTCGTATGAATCCATGAAACTGGACCCCCATCACTCCCAGTCCTTTGGCTGACTCTCCCCTCGGTCCCAGGAACTTAATGAGAGCAAACTGACCGACAAAGCACTGGTCAAGTAAGACCTCTACTTCATCCCTGTAACAATAAAATAAGACTTGATTAGGAAATGTAATACTCTTTTTTTTGTGTGTGCGCATATATTTCTGTATATTTTTCAGCAGTTAAGGTAATTTTGCCAACTTTCCCCTTCAGTCCAAGATACTTGATGAGAGCAAAATGACCAACAAAGCACTGGTCAAGCAAGACCTCTACTTCATCCCTGTGTCCAGATAAACAGAAGGAATTAAAGTTACCCATGAAAGTCATCAAGCAGACTAATGTTTTTTATAAACTGATAAAATGTCTTGATCTTGGTTTAAAGATTAGTTTGTTTAGGTCGCACCTGACATGTTATTTTTTAAATACATGTTTATGACTTCTTTAAATGTAGGTTAGGGGTTCAAGATATTGTACAAGATTCTGTTTATGAATGCAAATTACTTCATATGTATCTTTGATAATAAATAAGAAATTGAAACTGATATATGTGTTCTTGTTTGTTTTATCATTTGCAGTGGTCATTTATTCACTGTTTTTTATTAAATTTTTTGTTTATATTTTGGGGCATGGAATTGAAAAAAATCAATAACAAAGAGTTCTGAATCTCATAACAAACGCTTTTCTTACCAGTCATTGTCAAGGCTGAAGTATGCCACAGGGTTGTCTGGTTTGCCACAGATAGAAGCATTCCTGGAAAGGAGAGAAAGCCTGGGTGCAACAATGAATTCAATCTAGTGAACTTTAACCCCTTCACTATGGGAACATGGTATATCATGTATATCATGGTATATCATGTATGTAATGCTTGATGCGCTTGCTTGCCACGCTTGCAGGCAGCTCGGCTACAGCCAGGGTAATAATATACTGTACAGTATGATGCGCCTCGGAATAGAATGTCTAGATTGATGGCCCAATATAAATGCTTGTCTATTATTATCATTAAAGTCTATGAAAAATGACTATATCTTGTATTTAACACATTAATTGCAGGCCATATCAAGTGTTACTTCATTTCTATATAGCCCATATCACTTGCACATTGATGTGCAAAACTTGGTAGAACTGGTACATGTTTTCCTCATGCACACTACCTTACATAATTTTTAAAATCCTCCGCCCAATATCACATTCATTAGGCCATTTAAGGAAATGTCATTCTTCATCTGATCTTAAATCTTTGACACATATTTAAACCTACATGTACGTATTTAGTTTCTAAAAATGTATGTCCCTGTGGGAAAAATCAGCATAATCACATGAATTCTGGGTTGCATTCTTCTTTAGTTACATGCCACACAGAATTTCTTTGAAATCAAACGTTCATAGAGATAAACAATCAAACTGACATAATACTCAACTCTTAAACGTCCACATATAACTGAACAGAATAAAAAAATTAGCTAATCACATTTATCAGCGCAGAAGTATTAAACCATTAAGGACTGGTCCCGAAAATACTTGGACTGCGGTCTAGGGAAAATGCATGTAATTCGTAAACAGTCTTGAAGAATGGGTTAACCCTTTAGCACTCAGAGGCCGTGTGAAACATACCAGCTTACTCCTCAGAGCCCCGTGACAAAATGATGTATTTTAGACATTGATCCAAACAAAATGAAATAACTCTTTACAAGTTGAGTTTTGTCAATTACAAGTTATAAATATTTTGGAGATTATAAGATGGCGCATAACATATATCAAAATCAATTGTTGAAAATATACACAAGCCAGCTAGTCAGCTGCTAAAGCCAAATACTTACTCGGATTTAGAAGAGTGTAATCACTGTCCCAGTCCCACATAGCATTTTTCGCGTAAGTAATTGAAAGCTATGATAAATTTGACGATAAAACTCATACAAAATAGCTAAAACAGATACTTATATCTGAATAATCGGAATATATCACGTTGATATCACTTTGTTAGATGCCCAGGATTTGGTGAAAATCATCGTCAAACAATAATTATCGAGCCTTTTTCCGCAGAGAATGTTGGCGTTTCGCGTCTTCATATTGTCAATGTCTTGTCTACAGGCACGATCGACTAGTGCATCTGTGTTCGCCCGGTGCTATGCATCGCTGTGTTTGAATGGAATTTGCATGAAGATGGTTCACGAGAGGCATACACTTTATATTACAAATGTTTAGTGTAGAAACCCATTGATACCACACGCACAATTGCAGCCCTGTAATATGCATATAAGGGATACTAGAGCGCGGGAAAAACGGACGGGCGGTTTGAGGAGTAAGCTGAAAGGCGGGTACGGGCGGTTTGAGGAGTAAGCTGAAAGGCGGGTACGGGCGGTTTGAGGGCTAAAGGGTTAACAAACAATCTGACAAGACCAATAATAATAATTCTTACCTTAGACCTTGGAAGAGTCTGTAGTCGGAGGCCGTCCAGGAGTCGTACTTCTCAAACATGGGCACATGTCTCTTCAAGTCAAACCCCTTCCTATAAAATGGAAATACAAAAATACAAATTTTGAAAATGTATAATCACCAATAAAACATGCATTATTTTTGTAGACAAATGTAATGATTAATATTAATGTTGTTTTCTTTAGCAAAGCTTGCCAATGGCCACCAGAAATTTAATTCGGCCACTAGAAACTTTTGTATTGGCCACCAACGAATAAGGATCTACAACACACAAGTCTTTGGTGGGAGTCTATCTGATGTGTCATTTTGGCCACCTGAAGGAGAAGCTTCAGGGAGAGAAAATTTGAAATACATGAATGTAAATATATTCACGGAAACTGTTCAGTCATTCACAAGTTTTCATAAATCTTACAACTGGCAGAGCTATGCAAAAAAGCATGATTAATTTGTTTATATATCAAATTGCTTTTTGAGAAAATAATAGCAATGGTTGTAAACTCTTAGTTAAGTGTAGAGTAAGAGACTGCATTTGAATATTGAGAAAATATGTGACCGGCTATAGCAAGGGGACACACCGTCCTATGCACCTAAGTCAAGTCAAGTCATAGCCAAACTAGGCACTTGTCGGTAATTCATATTTTGAAGAAATGGGCATTTTAAGTTCACACAATGTGTGTAAAGACCTATGATTGTAAAATTGAAACAATCATATCTTTGCCAATTATTGACCAACTAGTTAGAACAAAGCATCACATGAAAGCTTGTGATAAGGCCTTTGTAATGGTATGAAAATCTACATTTTGATTTTTACCGACAAGTGCCGGGTTTTGCTATAGCCGGTCACATATATTAAATGTTTGAATACTTACGGATCATTGTAGACAAAGATCAGACCACACTTAGGACCACTGACCCCTTTAGCAACCTAAAACAAATAGTGAGAGAGAAAAACAAATGAATTAAATACTTGATGTAACAAAATTCAATATAACAGTCATTGTGAACAATTAATAATTATTTTCAAGTTCGTAAGAATTACTATTTTATAAGATACCACAAAAAAGCAGTTTATTAATCCATTCATGCTGCCACATGGAGCTGATGGATTTAATTTCCTGTCTTTCTAAGGACCACAAGCCCAAGAAAGAATACCAACAGTCCTTTCTAGGACATCTCAAGTCCCTCCCAGGACTACCACAGTCCTTTTTTCTGGAAGCACCCATAGCTTGTATGGTTAACCAAAGTAAGTCAATTAATAATAACTGCAAAAGACCACAGTCATTCCCCAAACTACTTCAGTGAATCCTTTTTATGGACTTTCCAAGTAAGAATTATAATACAGTCCTTTTCAGGGCTATCCATTTCCCCTCCCTTTTCTACATGGCGATACTGTAAACCAAAAGTGTAATGTACTCTTTTTTTTGGTGATAAACGATGGCAGACATACCTTGATCTGAACCTTGGTGACCTGAAAGGGGGTGTCTTTGGCAAAGAACATGTTGACCTTGTTTGACGTGGACACATAACCTATAAGAAAAGATGACAAATCATTGATTATGAGACCATGATATAAACTTACAATATCAACTATAACATAATCATTTAAGAAGGTGCTGACAAATAACACATACAATATTATGAAGGCATGAAATCATGACATCCATTCAAGTTGTATACAATTCATCATTATAGTAAGAGGATTAACTGTATTGATGTGTAAATGTAAAATACATTGTACAAGCACAGAAATACACCACAGAATCACCATCAAATCACTGATTATGAAACAATGAAGTGTACTGCACTTAATACACTATCAACACTATGCATTATGAGCTGTTTGGTTCCCCTATCAGACAACTAACATTCTGTTCAACTAAGAGATGAATGCATGATTCCTTACGTGTAAATCTCTCCTAGAAACAAGCAAGACATTTGCCAAGCAAATTAAACTACTTAGCGCAATAAATCATTCTTCTGTTACACATTGTTGGGCATGTAAATGTTTTGTTGGGAATAGTAAAATGTAAAAATTCATAATTTTACTCGGCCGAACGGGCAAGTTGAAAAAAAGTTAAGTGTGGTGGCTTGATGTATGTTTCAACAATAATTCTAAAATAATACTGAAATACAACCACAAGGTTGAGGTGGTCAAGGTGGATATGAAACTTACTAGCCAAGAAATAATTGCACAGAAAATCATGAATTGATTACCTTTTGCTGATGGGTTCTCACAGAGAACATTAGCTGGGGCAGTTGTTTCATCCATCTGCCCTCCATCACACCCAGCCAGAGTCATTGTCAGTTGTGTTCCTGTATAAAACATTCAAGTGATCAATTAACTTCATAAGGTTCTTCCAAAAGTGATATTTGAGACTTCAATCATATATCATTAATAGAGCTGAGTCAAATCGAATGCCTATTCGATATCCGACCGTGAAGGTCGGATACCGAATACAAATTTTCGGATACGAATATCCGGAAAAAACAAAAAACAAAAAACAAAAAAAAAGATTTTTTTTTTTTTTTCTCTCTTAATTTCGGATATTCGATATCCGACCTCTTTTACACGACTCATATTCGAAATTCAAAATACATTGTAAGATTCATTTGAATGATGTGTGATATTTTCAAAGAAAAAACAATGTTTAATACAATGTACCTACATTGTAGTGAAAAAAGGTGAAAAGTAATACACCTACTGCCCATTCATTTTTTACTACAATAAAAAAGCATTCTGGCAGGTGCAAGAGAAGTATGAAAGCTCCAATTTGTTTTGTTTTAATTTAACAAAGTAAATAGATCACTTTAAAACCGTGTGAATGGTCGTGTATGCAAATTTTAAAAAAAACACAAGAATAACCACAATGGTACAAATAAAAAACTAGATGGATCTCCGACTGCGCGCAGTCGAAAATTATGCCTCCGCTATCACACGATTTTAATATCAAGCCAAAATTAACATGCACTGAATTATTTTGTTTAAATATTTTTCATATATTTTGAGTCCTGTGACATTGACCATATGACCCCAAACTTTGATGGCTACATTGGCTCCCTAAGAAACATTCAGGTACCAAGTTTGATTGAAATATGATATACAGTTCTTGAAACCCTAACAGTTCTAACCCTAACCCTAACCCTAACCCCAAATCTAATCAGATCATTGCCACCCCGACATGTACACTATTATCAAGTTTGAAATTGATCCGTCAACTGGTTCTTGAGATATCGCGAGAACGAGGCATTTTTGCACATATATTGAGTCCTGTGACCTTGACCTTTGACCTCATGAACCCCAAAATCTAATCAGATCATTGCCACCCCAATATGTACACTCATACCAAGTTTGAAATTGATCCGTCAACCGGTTCTTGAGATATCGTGAGAACGAGGCATTTTTGCACATATATCGAGTCCTGTGACCTTGACCTTTGACCTCATGAACCCCAAAATCTAATCAGATCATTGCCACCCCAATATGTACACTCATACCAAGTTTGAAATTGATCCGTCAACCGGTTCTTGAGATATCGTGAGAACGAGGCATTTTTGCACATATATCGAGTCCTGTGACCTTGACCTTTGACCTCATGAACCCCAAAATCTATTCAGATCATTGTCACCCCAATATGTACACTCATATCAAGTTTGAAATTGATCCGTCGACCGGTTCTTGAGATATCGCGAGAACAAAAACGGGACGTACGTACGGACGGACGGACAACCCGAAAACATAATGCCTCTGGCCACTTCGTTGGCGGAGGCATAAAAAGAACCTCAACCCTACATTTCATTCACATTTTCTTTTTACTATAAAATTGACTCTTCAATTCAATCAACATAGTTTTTCAACAATAAAGAGCCTTATGGACTATTCAAAAACATGATACATTCGGTAAAACAAAACATGGCTATGATTTGTATCGTGTGAAAGAAAAAAAGAAGCTTTATTTACCTTGTTTCTTCAGGATACCATCCCTGACTGAATTCAGGTTTCTGAGCATCTTGACTGCACCATAGACCTCTTTGTCTCTGTGACCTGGCAACAGAGTATAAACAAATTACCATGAGCATACAATATGTCTTCAGAGACAAAATGATATTGTATGAATGTTCATCTGCATTACACCTTTTTTTTAAACACCTATTGGGCCGTAAGATTACACAAAATATTTACACACAGACAAGCATACAACTCACTCATACAAAAAGAAATCAATAATTATGTAGTTAACACACACACATATAGAGTCAGTCACTCATACACACAGACAGACAGACAGACACACATAAACACACACACACGCACACACACACATACGCAACAAGATGTAACGTACAACTTACTTAGGAGGTTATGTTGAGCATTCAGAATGCCTGCTAGGTTGCCTCTCGCTAGAGCAAACTCCAGCAAGATATAACAACTGAAAATTACATACATGTACATAGTAAACACTCGCATACAAACAGTCAGTCACTCACACAAACAAACAAGACAGACAGACAGACAGATGAACGACTTACTTAGGAGGTTATGTAGAGCTTTCAGAATGCCTGCTAGGTTGCCTCTCGCTAGAGCAAACTCCAGCAAGATCTTCAGTCCTTCCATCTCCATCACTTCGCCCTCACTCCTGAAAAAGGGATAAAATGATTACAATTGCATCCTGTAAATTTGCAATACCATTAGGTGGGTTTGAACCTTACCCGATGACCACAGGTAATAATAGCACCAGGAGTGTCACATTGAAACAGACACGACTGAGCTCTAAAGTGGCCATTATTATTACTATTAGTAGTAGTAGTATTAGTATTATCTAGCATGGTACATGGTACATGAAATGTGCACAAGCGAAGATCTGGCAGAGGCCAATGACTTAGCACTCAGATTTGCCTGCCATTGGCAGGAAGTTGTGTGATGATACGAAATGATGATGATGACCTAGCAATGTCTTGTATAAAGTCAACATTATTTTGTAAAAAAAAAAAATCAATTCTAATTTCATGCCCTACCTCCCAACAGTCATACCTTGCAATGTCTTGTAGAAAGTCTGCCACCTGTTCTACCTCCTAACAGTCATACCTTGCAATGTCTTGTAGAAAGTCTGCCGCCTGTTCTACCTCCTAACAGTCATACCTTGCAATGTCTTGTAGAAAGTCTGCCGCCTGTTCTACCTCCTAACAGTCATACCTTGCAATGTCTTGTAGAAAGTCTGCCACCTGTTCTACCTCCTAACAGTCATACCTTGCAATGTCTTGTAGAAAGTCTGCCGCCTGTTCAAGGATAGGAGCAGTGAGGAAGAGCAGGAGGCACAAACTGTCTTAATTTAAATTATTTTTACCAAAACAGTATTTTACTTCCACACCCTACCTACTGACAGTCATACCTTGCAATGTCTTGTAGAAATTCTGCCGCCTGGTCCAGGACATGAGGGGTGAGGAAGCTATCCCGGGACAGCTGCTGAGGCATCAGGGACAGAGGGGGCATGTGGGATAAGGCCGTCCTGCAAACAAGACAGAAAACAAATCATTATCAACCTCCTCTTCCTTCTTGGGCCTAAGCATCGCATTAACATCTTTCTAACCTTGATGAAACTATTAGGAATAATCACTATCCACCTCCTTATTATCATCCTCATTACCATCATTATCTTTATCATCTTTGCCAGCATGATTATCATCACGATCAGCATCAGCATTATCAATATCATCATCATCATCATCATCATCATCATCATCATCATCATCATCATCATCATCATCATCATCATCATCATCATCATCATCATCATCATCATCACCATCACCATCACCATCACCATCACCATCACCATCACCATCACCATCACCATCACCATCACCATCACCATCATCATCATCACCATCATTACTACAATCATCATGTGGGTATGTGGAATAAGGCCATCCTGCAAATATGAGGAAAAGAAATATTGTAAGATACAACACTGCAAAATGTCACACATCACCACCGTGATTAGCCTCCTACATCATCATCATCATCATCATCATCATCATCATCATCATCATCATCATCATCATCATCATCATCATCATCATCATCATCATCATCATCATCATCATCATCATCATCATCATCATCATCATCATCATCATCATCATCATCATCATCATCATCATCATCATCATCATCATCATCATCATCATCATCATCATCATCATCATCATCACCATCATCATCACCATCACCATCACCATCACCATCACCATCACCATCACCATCATCATCATCACCATCATTACTACAATCATCATGTGGGTATGTGGAATAAGGCCATCCTGCAAATATGAGGAAAAGAAATATTGTAAGATACAACACTGCAAAATGTCACACATCACCACCGTGATTAGCCTCCTACACGTCCTCAGGCCTCATCATCATCATCCTTTATATTTCTCCTGCTTATCAGCATCATCATCCACCTCCTTACTACACCCTTCTCCTCATTATCGTCAACATTATTTCCATTCAAGAAGTGGTGTGCACACTTTCATCCTTTCCAAAAGCACTTTCATCCTTACTTTGTGTGTGTGAGTAAGGCACGGCGTAGGTGAGGTGCTGTCGGTATGCCAGCGGTTGCCGTGGTAGCCAACATGGACAGGAACCAGGAGACAGAGGCATCCTTCACGCTCAACTCCGACTTCTGAACCATCCTGTCAACGAGGTACAAGAAATTAACAAATTAATGATAATTATATTAATCACAAATATTCATACAGTGCAATTTGCAAAAAGCTTCTAAGCGTATTAGTGTAAACACAAATCGATAAAAGGGTAAACATACGTCATGTACATAGTAACAAATTAACAATCCCAAGAAGCGGACTTAAACAAAAGGGTTTTTCAACCTAGACTCAAAAATATTACCATTGTCAGATGTACATACAAACATTGAAGGAGCAGATTGTTCCACAGGCAAGTAAGTACCCGCATTAGGAAAAGCATCTTTCAATAAAATTGACTGCATGATAGAGGAAATTGGGGTTTTGTTTGTTTGTTGCTTTACCGTTACATACTTAGGAACAAGGTATGAAAATACTGCAGTACAAAAGCAATGAAGTTAAAGTTCTAACTTAATCTGACGGCTGCCAAGTAGTGGCTATGGGCCTCTAGTCACTCATATATGTAAGTGCTTGCGTTAACTACACTAACCTGTATCCAAGGGTCCTCAGGCCATGCACCCTGGCATCGCATCCTTCAAACTGACATCGCTTGATGCTGATCTGCACGTACGGTCGTATAACCTTGGCATTCTCCAACAGCGTGACGTCTCCTGTGATGTGACTGAGGTGGGAAGATGAAACAGGAGTGATAGTGAAAAATTAAAAATCAAAATTCCATGAAACCATGATTTTCGCATAATACATGCATATTCTGTGATGTGGACGTACATTAATAACTAAACTTCATTTGATGCTGATCAGGACTTATGGTCGAAAAACCTTGGCGTTCTCCAACAGCATTACATCTCCTGTGATGTGACGTGATGTGATGTGAGAGGAAATATGAAACAGGAGTGATAGATTAAGAATGAGAAATTATAATGAATTTGCTGACATACATGTTCAAAATAAATACCATGAATAATAAATAAATAATATAATTCCATCATTACTTGCTGTGATTTGGAGGTACATTAACCCGTTCAGGACTGATTGATTTTGCTATAACATGCATTTTCCATAGACCCATGCCCGAGTATTTTTGGGACCAGTCCTGAACGGGTTAATAACCGACATCTCTTGATGCTGATCTGGACGTAAGGTCGTATAACCTTGCCGTTCTCCAACAGCGTGACATCTCATGTGATGTGACTGAAGTGGGAATATGAAATGGGAACGATAAGTTAATAAATGAGAAATCATAAATTAACTTAGACTCAAAATATAATCATATTTAATATCTTAACTCTAAATCTCTAATCTCTGTTAATCCTTATAATCCCCTGGTAAATCTTGCTTTTCTAGCATCAGTGGCTTCTTGCAGTGCCACAGGAAGAACCTGGTGGGAATATGGCATGTTGCTCTGATCACTACGGGCTACTTGGATAGATGCTTTAGACACATGCCAAGGTTTGAATCTAATCCTTGTTAATCCCAACTAATCCCCTGTAATACCTTGCTATCCTGACTTCGGTAACCTCTTGCAATGCTACAGGAGAGTGTCCAGTCAGCACTGTGACATGTTGCGGCATGTAGCTCTGGTCACTACCTGGATGGATAGATGCTTTAGACACATGCCGCAGTTTGAATCTAATCCTTGTTAATCCCAACTAATCCCCTGTAATACCTTGCTATCCTGACTTCAGTGACTTCTTGCAATGCAACAGGAGAGTGTCCAGTCAGCACTGTGACATGTTGCGGCATGTAGCTCTGGTCACTCCGGGCTACTTGGATGGACAGATGCTTGAGGCACACGCCTGGCCTGAGTTTGAATCTAATCCAGTGTGTGTGCGCTGGTCCGTCCGACTGCCAGTACGTGTTGGGGTCACCATCCGTTACCCTGTGTGAATGGTAGTAGAAGGGAGTACAGAATATGTTTATACATTTTCATATTTATTTCCATTTACCCTATTTTCAATGCTTATTGTTTATATTGGAATGAAAAAGAATAAAACAAATTGAATTAAATTAAATATTCAGCACTTGTCCCAAAAATACTCAAGCTGGGGTATATGTGGAGAATGCACGATATACCAAAATCAAATGGTCTACAACTGGATAAGGTTAGGACACAATCTAACACTTCAATAAAAGATGACACAAACTCACAACATTTTCTTTTTTACAAAAATGTGACGAAGATTTTTTAAAAGTTTACCACTTAGCAAAAACTTGTAGACTAATCATAAACAATGTTCATATTCACAATACCCTCCTGTCCAAGCATTGTCTTATCTTTGGAAGTTATTGAGTTAGTTTACCTGATGGCGTCTCTGGGATTTGTTGAGACCTGCAGGCGCTTGAAACACTTTGTTGTCAGCTTCACCTCTCCCCCGCCTTCAACTTCATAAGTGTCCCTGTATGCTGTGGTACATACAAATACAAAAACAATATTTGTTGAGAAATTCAATTGCCTAAGTATTACAATATAGTGGAACCTCACTATAACGAGGAGCATCATCGTCATCGTCATCATTGTCATCGTCATCATCTTCATCACCATTACTATCATTATCATCATGTCCTTTGATTACATTAGCTCTATTCCCTAATAATCAACATCATAATCATTAACATCCTTACCATCACCATTATCATCTTCATAATCAACATCATTATCATCAACAAATCCTTAGTTACATTAGCTCATTTCCCTTATCATCATCATCATCATCACCATCATCATCATCATCACCATCGTCATCATCACCATCATCATCATCATCATCATTATCACCATCATCATCACCATCATCGGCATCCGCATCATCATCATCATCATCATCATTATCATCATCATCATCATCATCATCATCATCATCATCATCATCATCACCATCATCGGCATCATCATCATCATCATCATCATCATCATCATCATCATCACCAACATCATCATCATCACCATCATCATCACCATCGGCATCATCATCATTATCATCATCATCATCATCATCATCACCATCACCATCATCATCACCATCTCATCATCACCATCATCATCAACATCATCATCATCACCATCATCATCATCATCATCGGCATCATCATCATCATTATCATCATCATCATCATCATCATCATCCTCCTCCTCCTCATCATCATCATCATCATCATCATCATCATCATCATCATCATCATCATCATCATCATCATCATCATCATCATCATCATCATCATCATCATCATCATCATCATCATCATCATCATCATCATCATCATCATCATCATCATCATCATCATCATCACCATCATCACCATCACCATCATCATCACCATCACCATCATCATCACCATCATCACCATCACCATCATCATCACCATCATCATCATCATCGAGATAATTTGAGCTACCTGACTGCCTCTGTTTCTCCTGGAGATGTTGATTGAGTACACAGAGCCTCATGGTGGTGGTGTGAGTAAAGCCGTCCAATGATGGGTAGGGGAGGGCAGTGCTTGGGGCACGGTTCCTTAGCAGGTACTGTGCAAGGTCAAACAGGAAACCCATCATTATCTAGTGCACTAATTAAACCTGACATATTGTACAATTTTTCCTGTAAATCAGGAATACTACAGTCAAATCTTGCTTTAGCAACCACCTGTCTGCAAAGACCACATGCTTACAAAGACCACTATTCTTGTTTCCCAAGAAGTATTCTGCATGTAAATGAACCTGTCTATTAAGACCACCTGCTCATAGAGGTTATTTTATGTGTCTCCCATGGGCAGTCTTTATAGAAAGATTTTAACCAAATTGTTATACTCTTCTCTTATTATATTGACTTGCTTGTCCGATGGTTCTTACTTTCACAATGAGTACAAAACATAATGATGAACCTTTTCCTGACAACCACATAGGAAAATAACCCTATTTTATCATTGATTGGAATTCTCTTATATTATGACACTTAACTGGTCTCAATACTTGAAAGGACATTAACTTCTCTATAATTTAATAGACAAGTTTTGTAAGTGCAGATAAAATTTAAATTGTTTTTACCTTGAGCAATCTCTGGCCATGCTGCCCGACACTTTCCTTGTCCGAGGAGAACACATCGATGAGCCCGGGCGTGAGGGTGCATGCTGTCAGAATCCTGATGGCATGAGAGAGCTCGCCGCGAAGGTTTGCTCCATTGGACGAGCGGAGCGCATCCAACATGGACTCCACATATGCCTGCCCTTCACCATCCACATCAAACTGGTCAAATGCCTGAAAGAATAAAATATAATACAATGAAACATCAAGAGATTTGGTTAAAATTGGTTGGATGCACACAGAATCCTGGTGGCATGAGATAGCCCGCAACAGAAGTTTGCTCCGTTGGACAACCCGAGCGCATCCAACATGACTCTACATATATATGCCTGTCCTTCGCCATCTACCTCAAACTGATCAATAGCCTGTTCAAATTAAGTCATCAATATATTATTTTAATTTTGCTTAAAAATTTGTTGGATGTACACAGAATCCTGATAGCATGAGGGAGCTCGCTGTAAAGGTTTACTCCATTTCCAACAAAATTTCAAATATATAACATTATACAAAACGATGTTAGAGATTACATAATGTCTAAAAGAAAACTAGACTAGTGCAATCAAAACTAAAATCATTCAGTAAAGAATGTTTGTGGAAATGGAGGGATCTACTAAAAAGCAAAAACTTACGACGGTACACTCTTCCCTGCAAACTCCCCTGTTCATGAGCACATCACAGAACTGGGAAAGGGACACCATCTCTTCATGAGCACATTTGAGAGCGATCAGGTGTGTACTTACTGTAATTTTACCGTCGTAACTAATAATGATAAGATGAATTATAAAGTCACCCTGGTTAACAGTACGTACTATGGTGCACTCTTCCCATACCACTTCAATGTTCATGAGCACATCACCTGTGAATGGGACATCATCTCTTCATGAGCGCAGGTGTGTACCTTAGCGCGGGCTGGACTGTAATTTTACCATTGTAACTAACAAGATAAGATGAGTTATAAAGTCACTCTGGTTGACAGTATTAACTATGGTGCACTCTTCCCAGCTCACGCCCCTGTTCATGAGCACATCACCTATGAATGGGACATCATCTCTTCATGAGTGCAGGTGTATACCTTAGCGCGGGCTGGACTAACAAGATAAGATGAGTTATTACTTACTATGGTGCACTCTTCCCGGCTGACACCCCTGTTCATGAGCACATCACAGAACTGGGACAGGGAAACCGTCTCCTCGTGCCTCTGGTACCTCTCCTCCAGCCATCTGACCAGATGACCGTGATGCTGCTGGACAACCGTCTCTGGGATGTCATCCCTTGTCAAAGGGAAGGAAAATAGAAAAGTAGGTTCATTTAATGCTGAAAATGTTCTATGGATGCTCTATGAAAGAAATTTGTAATATTCCTGTGAACTCAAAAAATCAAAATTCTGAGTTATTCATTTCTTTATTTATTCATTAATGTAATTATTTACTGATATATCTAGTGATAGAATCATCATGCAATCATTGAATTTTGGTTTCAAAGCAAAAATTATATGACTCTAGATGTTTATGGTTTCACTGCAGATATGTGTAATATGTACATGTTGTTCTGTTTACAAAATGAAGTGAAGAATTGGTTGGTCATGCCAAGAAGTATCTTTTCATTCGCTCCTACCAATTCCCATTTCTAGGCTGAATTATAAATATCCCTGAATGTGATTAATACTAGAGCCGAGTCAAATCGAATGGCTATTCGATATCCGACCGTGAAGGTAGGATACCGATTTTTTTTTCTTTTTTTCCCTGTTTAGTTTTGTAATCCCCATTCGATAGATTCGATCAGAAAATGGCACATTGAACCCTGCTTATCTATTGCTAAAGTTAAAAGTTAAGGTATTTTACATAAATTACAAATAAACAAAACAAATAATAAACCAAAGGTAAGAGGATTAATATACAAGTGGTATAGTGAGTGCCACATTTAGAAGAATCTATGATGAGATATCGAAGTATTTCATCCTGACAGCAGTTTGTACACTAACATCACACTGTACTGCCGATTCTAATTGAAAAAACGGACAGGATATATATAATTTTTTTTTATTTATTTATTTTTTATTTTTTTCTTTTCAAATTTCGGATATTCGATATCCGACCGTTTTTACACGACTCATATTCGAAATTCAAAATATTCGATTTGACTCAGCACTAATTAATACCCCTGTAGTAATGGTTTGTAACCCTTACCCCCAGAACATCAAGTGTACCAGGTTTCATTAAAATTGCTCAAAAATTGTGGAAGTAGTTCGCTCCTCAAAGTTACCTTATATTTGGTGCAAAATTGTGGTTACCATGGCAACGCCTTATCAAACAAAATTGAAAATATGTCTTATAAACCCTTATATTACCCCCAGAACATCAAGTGTACCAAGATTTATTGAAATAGCTCGAAAACTGTGTGGAAGTAGTTTGCCCCTCAAAGTTACCATATTTTTGGTGCAAAATTGTGGTTACCATGGCAATGCCTTATCCAACATACACAAAAAATATGTCTTGCACACCCTTACCCCAAGAACATCAAGTGTTAAGTGTACCATGTTTCATTCAAATTGCTCGAAAAATTGTGGAAGTATTTCGCACCTAAAAAGTTTTGGCAATGAACCGACCAACCGACCAACCAACCGACCGGACTGTACGCTGATTCCAATAAACCCCCTTTCAAACTTTCAAACTACGTTTGGCGGGGATATAATAAAATGACACATTTCCTTGTTGGTGCTATTTATAAAGGTCTGTATAGACCTACTTAGATGTTACATAGAATCTGGAACCAAACCATCAGTTTCATACCTGATCTTGGATGCTGCATCTCTGAGGGTGCTGTGATCAAACAGCTTGTTCAAGTCAAGGTCTCCAAGTGAATTGTTTTCTATACAAAAACAAAAAATTTAAAAAATAATATGTTACAAAAGATATGAGAATTAAGTGCCCCAAAACAAGATGTGCATCATAGCTCATTGATATGTTAAATATTTGGGATATGAATTAACTGAACTGCATTATGCTCTAACATGATACATAGCAATAATTACAACTGAACTACATGTACTGCTATAATCTGACAACATATACATCAACATGAATCAATCACAAATTAACTTTTGTACAAAGAATTTTCCAAAAATGTGCACAATTGTATAACTTCATTTAAATATAGCACAAGAAACATCTTTATCTTTATGAGTTATTTCATAATAAACTAACAATAATAATGCAAAGCCAAGTATCTTTGTCCCCAAAATACTCCAACTGGGGACTAAAATCTACAAAAATTAAATCTGTCTTGAATAGCAGGGCTCTACACTAGGCAATTGTCTAATTGCCCGAGGCAAGTAAAAGTTGATGTTAGGCAAGATTTTGTTTGAATGGTTTGATTGCCCAATTCAGAATAGACAACCATTCAGAAAAGTAACCATGTCCGGCAAGCTAGCTTGCCGGACCTAGTGACTTTTGTTAAGCTTGACGACGGAGAGTCTGACGTCATATGCATATTATTTGCATACATTACAGAAGCGGTCTATTAGGGAACATTTCTATCCAACTACAAGGGGATCATGTTTGTCCTTGCTTGTTAATTTCATAAAGAAGCAAGTGGGGAATTTATTCTTTCACATTGTTTTGTTATGGTACGTATATTGAATTTGTTCGGACAAGTAACATTTGTTGATGTATCAATTTACTTGCCCGAATGGGCCAGTAGACCAAAAGGTTAGTGTGGAGGCTTGTCAATAGGTTAATTAACCCATTGACTACGGGAACCGGGTGGTTTGTGTACAAAGTCTATGGGGATTTCACAAACTTGAAGGGAACGGGTTAACAATACATAAACTGCTTGATTGATATCTTACCTGTGGCAAGATGAGTAACTTGTACAGGCTTGTGCTCATCAGCCTGCTGTAGGATCAAACACACAAAACAACATATTTATTCAAGTTATTGAGATACACGTAAAAACCATTTTTTGACAACTTTGACATTATTTTTCCACCCTCTTGAGTCTTGGATCTATATTTATTGATTTACAGCATTCTACAATAAAACACTGTCAGTTGAATTACTAAAAAGAACAATAAATTAATTGCACAAACTTTGCACAAGATTTCATGACTTTTTTGCAAATGAAAAAAAAATTACATAAAGGGTACCACCACCCAAAAATAATATTCCTATAAATAAAAGGTAGCACTTTTAGTAGTCCACTCCACCCAAAAGTTTAGAAAAATATGTTTCCGGAAAAATTACATAATTGGAAAAAGGCATCACCATACTACAAACATGTGTTCATGGGTCTCTGCATAGAGGAAGACTACCTTTTGTCTAGGACAAACGTGATTATATTGTTGTACGCGTGAATATATAATTGCATTGTTTATGAAATCATTCTAATATATAAATCTGTTTTGGCATGGTATACTAAGTTTATTCTGATCCAAACACATACAATACATGCACTCTGACGCCTATATGGTAGACTGTAGTACTCAACAAGTTTGTGAGATCAAGCAAAAATGTAAAAATATTTCTACCTTAGATAATCTCACCAAATAAACCAACTGTGGATAGGGGGGGGGGGGGGGGGGGGGGTAAAATGAAACACAATTTGTAACTTAAATTTGCATTCTGATGTCAAAAGTACTTTTAATTCCTATTTTAGAATATCTGATCTTTAGAAATATTGCAATGAATGCCAATGCTTGCAAAGCTGTACTGCACTATAAATACAATTTAAGTAGATATTAGTTGTTTACATGTTTAGGTTTTGTGCCAAGTCAACTTCGCAAGTTCCTCCTGAAACTGCAGTTAACCCGGATTTTAAACTGGCCCCGGGCCAGCGGGCCAGTGGGCCAGTGCAAGTGTCGATCGAGCTCTGATTACAGACATGTCACAAGCATCTCAATGGTGTGAAAAACATGTACTTTGAGGAGCTAGGACAGGGGATTTCCCTAGTCTTTTCTTGGACAATGAGGGCAGCTTTGACTATCATGTTTTTTTAATACATGGCAAAGGAGCAAGAGGTTACTGTAGCATATATATGGGTCATTCTTCGATAAGTGTATATTTTCGACCATCGTGAGGTCGTGAAAATCAAAACTGTTTCTCCACTTTCTTTCTGTGTGTTTAATATATGTTAACATCTGTAGATTAGGGAAATATTGTTTGGCGCGATCTTCAATGGGGCTATGTAGTATTTTGGGGGGTTTTATTAACATGTACACTGTTAATGCGTCATCTCCGTCACAACATTTTTGCACAACTAGATCGTCGCATTTTATCTGAAGAACATAATTCACTTCTTATTCAATCTTTGTTTGGAAAGAAAGGGTGACTGAGAAAAGAAAAAAAAAACATTGGTCAACCATAATCACATTTTTTTCTCTAGAGCCACCATTTATACTTGCCTTGCTGAATAAATAGTGAATTTTGCCAAATAGTTTTGCTTTCAATCAGTGTGATGAAATTTTCTCAGGAAATTAGGATGAAGAGAGGTACATGATTATGAGTAAATAGATCGCTAAAAATACCAATACAAATATTTTTTACCAGAGTTTAATCTTTGTTGAAATGTATGCATTTGAACTCAGCGTGACGGAGATGACTGAAGCGTGACGGAAATGACTGAAGCGTGTATTTAACATGTTTAAGAATACATTATAATCACATGTTATATAATAATCTAAAATTCATGCAAACTAAGCTTTGTCATAGAATATTTGTCAATTTTGAACAACATTGTGTGTCAATTAACCGAGTTGACAATCCAACTAAAACTCATCATCTCAGTCACAAAAGAGCCGTGACGGAGATGACGCGTGACGGAGATGACTATCAGACACATTTAAAGCGCCGATAGCTAATGGCAATGTATTTAATACAAATGAGCGATATTGATGTATGGTTGTTCCGTGGGCACATTCATACAAATGATTAGAAATTCAATCTAACATCTTTATCTAGCTAATATCAATCGTTCGGAGATGATAATCATCATCTCCGTCACGAAAAAAACGTGACGGAGATGATGCGTGACGGAGATGACATTCAGACACATTTAAATCGCTGATAGCTTATAGCAATGTATGCAATACAAATAAGCGACGGTGTTGTATAGTTGTTCCGCGGGCACATTCATACAAATGATTAGAAATTAAATCTAATATCTTTATCTAGCTAATATCAAGCGTTCGGAGATGACGCTTAATAAAGGTACGGACCTGGTTTTTGACAAAGATCTCAAAAAAACAATGTTACTTACCTATAGACCGGGGAAAAAACGTGTCTCTTCTTTCTACTACCTAGTCACCCGACATGTTGCCACCACGATCACTCAAATTTAGCATATTTTTGTACCGTAGATGACGGACTCAAAATGCGTGACGGAGATGACGCAAAACATCAGGACACACAAAACAGATTCCTTTTTTCTTTTTTTCTTTTTAATCGTTGCATGTGTGCGTATTTAATCTTGGTATTCGTAGTCAACTCATAAAATTGAATTTATTAAGGTATATTAGGACAAAAAATATGCATCTTTTTTGAAATGCTATATTATGATATTTTTAGATGATGCCATCGTGACATGCGAGTTTGAGGGGGGTGGAACATTAAAAAAAATAATATAAAAAAAAGTATAAGAGTTATCACTTTACTTTTTTTTGTATTAGTTGATTTTTTACTTACTTGTAAGTCAAAACAAAGAGATAACAACAAAAAAGCTTTAATTTTTTTTCTATGCGACACCAAAGTAGCGGGACGCAAAACTATACACTTATCGAAGAATGACCCATATATGCAGTATTGCCGGCAGAAATCATGAATAAATGACGTAACAGTTGTTCTAATCTTACCTTATTTTCGTTTGTGATTCAGAGCTACATGTATCTTTCTTATTCACAGTCGATTGGGTTCAGATGGTTGAAACAAATCAGAAATAACGGCACTTTTTACACTCACTGCCTTGGGAGTGTGAAATTGCAGAAAGATTTAATTGCTGATTTGCGGTTCAAAGTGACACTGTATAATTACTTGCAAGTATGATAGAGTGCTAAAAAAGATCGCTAAAAATTGCTGTTATTTCTGACTTTTTCAACATTCCAAACCTAATTAATGGACTGGATTAAAAAGATATTAGAAGTTCTATGTCCAAATGCGAAATATTACAAATACGCACTCAACTTACAATCTCAAGGTCCTATGTCATAGGCAGGCTGCAGTAAATAAGTTTGAGAGACTGGCCAAAATCATAAACACATTTTTAGCTAAAATCTCACCAATTAATCAGACTTTACATGATGGGAGGTTAGAATTGAATATAATGTCAAACTTACATGAGCCTTCCAATGTAAAAAAACACTTTAAATTCCAGTTTTTGAATTTCTGATCTAAGACTTGAAGAGTCAATCAACTTTTTGGCAGTACTGCACTCTATCCACAAGTTTAGAACGTGTTTACTAGTTTAGGCTTGTCTGCCAGCCATTATTATCAACAGGTTGAAAGGATTAAGAGATTTGTGTCTGAATGACCTAACTGACAATGGTGAATCACTTTCCTCGTCAGACAATATCTTTGTTACATTCCAGTCACAAAAGGTCAAAGCAAAGAATGCAAAGGTCTGTGCACAGGGCAGAGCAATGTGACTTCTCTCTCTGAAACCAGCATTGTCTGATCTAAATAGAAGATTTAAAAGGCACAAAGTCAGAGGCATGCTTCCTTGGGCAACCATTATAAGAAGCACACTGTCACAGTTGATGTAAATTTGTGTGAAAAGACTTGTTTGAGTCTATGAAGAAAGGGAATCCCCCATATAAAATTTGGACAATGAGGGCAGCTTTGAATTTGGTCTCTTTGCATGGTAAAGGAGTAAGGGGTTAATGCAGCATGTATGCACTTAACCCCTTGTCTTGCAGGGGTGACAAATACGTACGTCTCGATTGTCGTTCTTCTTAAATTTTACTCTTACTTAGACTTAGTTTTTAGACAGATTTTACAAGTTACTATTTTTGATGAACACGACACACAATTTCGCATTTTTTTTAATAACGGAAAATGTGCAACCATAAGTTTTAGGCAGTGTATACAACCACACTCGTGTGTCTTTAGCTTACGGCCACACTCGTGTGGCTGTATCCGTAGCTTCGTGTATGGGATACAGCCACACTCCATTCGTAATACACGGCGCTATGTATACAGCCACACGCCGGCTATTCTTACGGCAGCACAATGCGTGTATACCGACTTATAGCCATTAATCTGACCTATAGCCACTAATCTGACATATAGCCACTAAATATACTGACCTATAGCCACTAAATTAGGGTTAGGGTTGGTTTAGGTTAGGGTAATATTAGGGTGTCTGATACGCGCGGCGATTTGTCTACCCACACGTATTCCCCACACCAAGTAGAAAAAAGACTCCATGATTCTCACCAATTTTTACCCGTTTTTACATTTCTAACACCAATTTAAGTCATGTAGTACGAATGTCATGTTTATTTCCTACGGCAATATCATTATTCATCGAATTTGGATATATGGTTCGTTTAAAATGAGTAATATCGAGTGAAAATGCGTCACTGAAAAAGTGAACGTACGGCGACATGGCACTCACCTCAATGCACGGGACTACGCATCGCGCGCCTCCCCAAATCTCCAGAATCGGTCACGCTTTTTTGGCCTAAATTCATCTTTCTCACATTTCTGCGGGTGGATCTGATTGTCCAATCCCCTTGATTTTGGTATCAAACGAAAGATAATCCACTTCTCATTCTAATGACCATACTATGAAGTTACTGAGAACGTTATTTCCTTGGGTATTTTCCGATATAGTCCGTTAATAGTGAATTTCTAGGGCATTTCAACGAGTTTCAATATTCATATGCATATGGTCCGAAAGTACATTTCCTCCAGATTCTGAATATTTGCATATTTTTTCGCAGATCCCACGAGATCCACCCGCAGAAATACGTTGTATGCGCCACTGTCATCCTAGCAACGGGTTCAGCCGAACCAGGGGAGGGACTACAATTTGGCATCTCTAGGTTACACACCCCGCCCCGCTTAGATACAGTGCGTCGTTACCACGCTATGCAGCGCATTACGCGCGTATACGCGAGCCCTTTGTTGAATATTCATGATGATAATGATCACATGTCAGCTTGGCGCGAACACTGGCTGTGCATGTGTACTTCAGTGTGTGCATTGATTATGTGTATCATAATGTGTGTGAATATAATGTGTATGCTATAATGAATATGAATATTCATGAACAAAAGTTCAAAGACACTTTCTTTGTTTACTCACGATCTCGTAATTTGTGTGTAGTATATGAAATTATGATTGTGTACTAACTATACTTTAAACTACATCAGTTATGTTTTGAAGTAACATTATCTCCAACTGGTTCAAGCGTGTTCATATGTATTCATGAATTATTTTTTAAGCATAAAGCAATCATTTTGGAAAGCTTATAAACCTATTTGAGTGAGTCGTTCATGGTCAAGCAATTATCTCAAATTTAATAACATGCTGACTTTCTTGTTTATTTTCCACAGAATATATCGATACATTCATGACTCTAATTCTGAGAAAGAGGAATAGGTGGGAGACTGGGAGTGAGAATCAGCAGAGTGGCGATCTCTTGATGATTTCAAATCAACGTTTGTTATTATTTGAATCGGAAGATATTCATTTATTTATATGGTTCGGAAACTTCTGATTTGTTAACATAAAATTATGTTTTATAACATAGTCATGTATTAATATGCTTAGCGTATTATCTTTTTATTGTTTATGTCTTTCCTAGTATACTAATAAAATACATTCCCTTTATTTACCATTGAACTAATAAAACAACATGAAATGGATTAAATTAAAAGACTGTCAGATCCAATATGTTTGTGTTTTGTCTGTGGTTATTATGTGCCGCGTAAGTTTTCTGACTTGCGATCGTAACTTGCAATCGATTGCATCTCTTTCAGCAACGGGGCCTATATGAGTGATGACAAACGGAAATACATGTAGTAAATTTGGGGATGAGAAGGAAGGGATATAGCTGGTGAAAACCGTGACTTCAAACAAATTTAAATGTGGTAGAGGTGGGCGGAACAATTATTAAGAGTATTATATGACACACAAATTGATATTAAAAAAGGACACAGACGACCAATACGTAAGGAATGTCATAAATTGGACTTTGTGAGGGTCAACAGAGGGGTATAGGGGTATAGGCTCAGGTTAGGTTTAACTCAACTTCGGATGCATTACTTTCGGACCGTGGGACAACGAAGGAGGAGGGGGGGGGGGGCGCAATTGAGGAGAACTTGGAGAAGATGATTGGGGCGTGTATATCATAATGGTTGGGTCAAGAACGGTGGTTATAACAATAATTACGTTTGGATAATCCCCGGGGGGTCTGTCCTCATAGAAAGGGGGGTATCATGCGTGACCAAGGACTTGCCAAAAGCACCCTAAACGAGTATTTGCGTGGTGCAAAAAATACACCCTATAAGCAAGTATGATTATCGGTAATTTGATACCCTAAGCAAGTAATCAATTTTTTGTAAAGCCCCAAGCAAGTTATAACTAATTTTTGATACCCTAAGCAAGTAAGCCGAGTTTTTGAGACCCTAAACGAGAAGTTCATCTTTTTGAGACCCTAAACGAGTAATTCATCAGCCTAAAAAAGATACCCTTTTTCCTGATTTTGAGACCCTAAAGGAGATACTCGAGTATCTCGCCTGATCGTAAACAAACCACCCTAATTACTCGTTTTCTTGGTCACGCATGATACCCCCCTTTCAATGAGGACAGACCCCCCCCCCCCCCCGCCACCTGGGAACGAACAGTGTTTATGTTCCTACTTTTGAAGCATTGTTTGTCGAATTTATAAATGCAAGAACCCACTTTCATATCTCGACGCAAAAGATTGCTTTCGATTTATTGTTCCCACTTTAAGTTAATAATAAATTACTTACCTTGCATCGGATTTCATCAACACGAACCAGCCCGAATATCACGATGATGATGCCTACATACCAGTTCCTTTCTCTGTGCCAACTTCAATCGCATCAAGAGAGTCCCGTAAGTTTCGCTCCATACATTCACATGTTTGTAAAAACTTTCTATGCTACATAATCATACATGTTACGTCATCATAATACAGTGGAAACTTTGATAACGAAACCACGCATCTTACTGGTTATCTGGTGGCTCAAAATCATTATTTTCGGAACTAGTAGATATGAATAAAATTGTACTTGAGCAGAACTATGAATCATACTTTTAAAATAAATGATTACTTATCATGTTACACATAAATTATTACTTATCATGCCTGTACATAATATTAAATTTCACATATCATTTAAGAACTTGTAACTACATGTACGTTTTCACTCAATTGTGATACTTCAAGATCGGGTCGATGAAAGCAACATTTATGATGCCGACTCTATGAGCGCCACAAATGGGTCAAATATAGTCCTACTGGGTGATACAGCAACTTAGATAAGTTCAATCCACTTATTGGTACCGTTCATTGTAGTCATGCAGTTTCAAACATAATTAATAATATCTTCCATAATAAATTTAAATATTTATTGCATCAATTTATTATCTATTGAAATAAGAATTTGATCATGATCCTGTGCAAAATATTGAATTCGTTTGTCAAGCATGAAGACTGAAAATACGCATTATAATCATGTACAATTAAAAGCACAAACAATGAATGGTCTACATTGAATCAGAATTTGCTATTACATGTATGCATGTATATGTGTGTTTATTTTTGCTTGTTTTCTTACACATAGTTTATTTCATTCAAAATACAATCTAAATCAAAAGTGCTGCTTCGACCAGCGTTTCTAGTTATTGACATCGTATTTAAACATCTAATATTTTCTTTAGAAAAAAGAATGAAGCAAAATTTAGTTTAACAATAGACACACACAAACTATTGGTATAATTATATACTCTCCAATTACGTCATAAATATGAATTGGATAAATATTCATATGTTCACAAGTGCAGCGTTGTCGGACTGACATGGGGCACAAACACTCCTTGGAGGGGACACACAGTATGTTTTTCTTTTTGTTACTGTTGTCAAATCGATCTCCAACAAACCAGTCCACCCCCTCCATGACCACGAGACTGCAGTTACCAACAAATTGTAAGATCATTACGCAAGGGTGTGTGCTGTATTGGCTTTCTCGATACTTGTATAACTTGTAGAACGTAGAAAGGGGCCGTGTCCTGGAATGAAATGTAAAAAAAAAACAGGTGTTAAATTATTAACATATATTATGTGTGAACATGGTAAATCATCTGATCATGTAAATTAACCAAGAAAAACATGGCGCATCAAAGCCAAGAAAACATGGTACATCAAATGAATCATAGCTAGTCTAATGCAGAATTGTGTATTAGTACAAGTTCATTCTCACTCTCAGCATGAAGAAAAACGTACATTAAAAAAATACGAAACAAATCTAGCATGCCAAGGAACAGCCGAAATCAGTGACTGTTGTTTCCACCTCAGGCCTCATCAGGCCTCCGCTCCAACGAAGCCAACCGTAAGTACGGGGGTGTATCCTCCACCCCGGTCCCCATCAATCACATCATCATCGTGCGCCAAGCGGCTCACAGTCACACGGAGAAAAATATACGTCAACGTAAGACAGTCAATTAACTACAGGCCATTGTAATAAAACATGCGATTGTGACTTACTTTTATCTAGAGATAGCAATATAGCTCTCAGTCTAGTCCTAGTTAGCATGCAGGAGATATTTTGAGTGAAAGATGATGCAGGTAGTGGACAGCTACAGGTACTTTCTCACATGTGTCGATGAAAACAAACGATCTCTTGTTTCAGTTGCATAAAGCAAAAATGTCTATAGAGTGCCGATTTGCTGGAATACATGTTCGCGCGACAACAGGCCCGATACGTAATAGACTACATACACTGCGGTGTATTCCGCTTCCGTAATGCATCACGGTTTATGAACACGCATTTGCCCTCTATACGCCAAGCGGCTCTTACGGAGAAAATGTATAGACGGCCGTTTTCCGAAATACGTTCACGCCATAATTTGCCAAATGCGCCTTCCAATCGGCGTGCATATCACTTCCGTAATACAGCGTAGTTTATTGACATGCATTGCGCACGATTGCAAACGAGGAGAGGCCGCTCGCGCTATATGCTAATGAGCTTTGCACCAAGTCTTAGTAACGAGCGCACTGTACGCTCCGCCCACCGCACAGTGCGTTGAATGGAATTTTGTGCAGAGATTTTGTGGCTTCGCGTAACCATGTTTTTGCCCATATTTTCTGCACGGTGGTAAGAAAAAACAGTCACAGGAATATCTTAATTTCTACTAAAGTAGAAAAGGTAAGGTCACACAAATTTCCAAATCTTATTTTTTAACAATAGTCTACATGATGACGCAAAAATTTCAAAATTTAAGCAAGTATTTTAGAAGTTACAAAAATTTACCAGACACCCTAGTAATATATATCCCCCGAAACTAATAAAGACAAAACTTCTTCTGTTCCGCTGCAAATCAAGCCAATCCGCTGTGGCGCAATGGATATGCGTGCTAGTCTGATAATCTAATGACGCCGTGTATCGGGTTCGATGCTCGGTACATGCCGCCGCTTCTTTTGCGTAATCTCGTACTCGATGTTCGATAATATACAAGTCAGAAATTTTGGCTATGCGCATGCGCGAGTGTGGTTGTATCCATACGCGGCTCTATGGATACAGCCACACGAGTGTGGCCGTAAGCTAAAGACACACGAGTGTGGCTGTATACACTGCCAGTATTGCCTAAGTTTTAACTCACGTAAAAATAGCCAAATCAGATCTGGTAGAGTTACGGTCACGTAACAATAGTTAATAATGGAAAATTAATTGAATAACAATTAATACAAAATCAACATACATTCATGAAGACTATTTTGTTTTAATATCGCCAGTCTAAATTAAGAAATGCTAAATGCTATCAATCACAAATATATGGTCCGTATCCGAATTCTAACACGTAGTCGAATTCTTCCACTCTTCTCATAGTCATAGACATAGAATTTGTTAACGATGTTCGTTTTTCTCTGTTGTGAAATTATTCAGCCATTATACTTACCGTTTCAAAGTCGCTGTTGTCTTCATCACTATCACTTCCGCTTGCACTACTGCTAGCGCTACTTCCCATTCCAATTCTGATTCAGTTCCTTGTTTCTTATTGAAGTTCTTCTACAATCTACAGAAAAATAATATCATTTTCCTACTGGAATTTATTGCGCAAGGGCGCAGCCATTTTGAATAGTGCACTTGGTCAAAGGGTTATTTTAGGAGTAAAATTTAATTTTGCTAGCTTTGTGTTTCTTCTAAAGCAATTTTCTAAGAAATACAAGAAACTATTATTGCGAAATTTGAAAATTTAAAAGACATTTAACGGTTTTGTACATGAATAAATGTATAGTGTTTGTTATGTTATATCACTCTCCCCTCTATCATATAGTGGTATGGTCTAAATTGAGCGAATTGTTAATTCTTGTCAATTGATGGCGTCCTAACTTATGATTCAGCCGATACTCTGAGTCTGAATTACGGTCAGCGGGATGTTTGAAGATGAGAAACTTCAAAAAGTCACAACTGTCTGATTCATCATGAAATCTACCAAGGAAATGGCGAGGTAATATGGCATTTGTTGTTGGTATTCTGTTGCATGACAGATTGTCATTATTTTGATACCGAATGTTGAATGTTCGTTATTTCATTTTCTCAGGCTCAGCGCAGCGAGACGCGACGGGATCGTGCAACTTCGCCCGAACCTCCGGCGTGGCACACTGGCATGATTGGTCATGCATGCAGCGGCCCAGTCCCAGATTGGGAATCCATCCATTTACTTAGTAAATGTGAATCCATCTACCTATCGACAAATCTAGCGCTTTCATGGCCTCTTTGACCATGTGACATGTCGATCTACCCCCATCCATGCATTGTTGCCTCAATCTCCGAGCTAGCTCTCACGGTCACGGAATTGATTTTGTTGTTCATTCGACTTCGAGTTCGAGTGTCTATTTAATTTTAAATTTGATATTTAGAATTAGATGTTTAGGCCTTTCACCATCAGTCACCATCAATATACTTTTTGTTTTATCTCAATTTGAGTTTATTGTCTTTGAAATTTGAATGCTGAAATATGTTGAAATATAGTTAGATGAAAAAGTGGAGAATGTCAGTTGTGACAGTCCGATTCAGGATATGAGCTGAGGAATTACCAGGCAATAATCAAAGTCAAAGACAAAGCAATATTCACCAACAAATTCAACAATGATATTGCACTCAATTATGTCACTTATTTTGTGTTTCTATGTATGTCTTTATCATGATCGTTCGTGTTTGTATGACAGGAAATAAATTCCTAAAAGAGAAAAGAAAATGGGAAGAAAATCTAAAAAGGCTTGAGCATGCCATACTAGCTCCATAGCCTAGGCCAAATAGAAGAGAAGAAGTTAAACAACAAAACACTTGTAAGGAAACAAGGAAAATGATCCAACAAATCTAAGCCAGGGGGTGTATTCTGAAAAGGATTTTAATTTTAGGTCACTAAAATATTTGTTAGCAAATTCATTTAGTACATTTTCAGAATTTACTGATTAGGCTAAAAATATGGTGTTGATCACACTTTACCGCCACGGCTTCACTCTGATTTTTTCAATTTCTGTAAGTTTCTGATGATCATGTTTATTTAGTGAAGTATATAGATAAAATAAATTTTAGCTTAAAATCGTTTTCTGAATATACCCCAGGAGAAGAAAAGATATTAAAAAAGAAAATTGTTCAGAAATATCAAGCGGAAAATGAAAGAAAAACCTGAAGAAAACCTCAGAGAAAAAATGTGACATCTCATCTGTCTAGAGAATTGCATTTGTAAGCCAGTTATCTCCTTGAACAAAATATCCCATGGATGTCAATTACCAGTCACTTTGCTCATGAATGCACAAAATAATGCAGGTGTCATTTGTAATTGTATGATGCACCTCTTGACCCCTGGGAAAGGTGCGTCATGAATGCGTCATGTGCTCCCATATTTATGACGCACAGTACCGTCATGGAAGCAGAAGGTCAGTCACAACACTGACCCATGTGTGCGTCATAGTCAGTCACTTTACCATGAGTGCATCACAAGGTTCGTCAATAGAACCGTCATGTAATTTGGAGAGGTTTCTTTCTGGTGCACAAAATGACGTGCGTCATGGGTTGGTCATTTTCATGAAATGGTGCGTCACAATTTTGACTAAAAAATGCGTCAATGTTTCCTAATGGTGAGTCACTTTTTCTGACGGAGGGTGCGTCATGGTTCATTAAAGGGTGACGCACATCGGTACAATGACGCACCTTTTCTGGGGGTCAAGAGGTGTGTCATACAAATGACACCTGCATAAAGCCTGTTGTATAATTCATTGGCTATGAAGGGCTGTTCTGACAAATGTATGAACTATGAAATAATGAACTTGCTTTATATCGCATCATCAGATCTCTGCACTCGACAGCAAGTGAATAACAGTCTGTTGTTTTTTGTTGTTGTTCTTTCAGGGAGCTTGGTTTCTTGAAGAAAAGAGCACCGAGAAAACAACATTTAGCTGCTCATACAAAGTCAGCTAGAGTTGCAGGTAAGCTGACTCTGCCCCTAGCCACATCTACTTTGGTACCATGGTATGACCATTTACAAGCCCGACACGCAATATCAGCTAGGCAACCGGTGTACATGCATGGGTGCCATGCGATTCTGACATGGGCCTCACACATTATCAGTGCAATGCAGGCTCAACAGTACAGTATTGTAATGTGTGTATGTGGGCCCCTAACCTAGGTTTGTTGGGATTAAATTCACAATTATTCAAAAGATGATTCAACTCACCCCCAGTTTCTCTCATAAACTGAGTTTATGAAAAAAAATTAGGAATGGTTGTTTTGTCCCGTATTATTTGTTTGTGTGTATTCCTTATTTCCCTCTTGGTGTTCGCCTTTATTAAAAAGCTATGCTATACACAGTTAATGAAATAAGTTGAATATTAATACCAGTTGTCATGGGAAAACTTTAGAAGAGTTCAGCTGCATTCTAAGAATGTTATGCAGGGGAAAATTAATATTTATTTCTCGGGGGCTACTTTTCAAGCTTACCTGCATGAAATAACACTCTAAAATTTGTTTTGCATTGAACTCTAGATGCAAATTTACGGTGGCTCTTTTTGGCATTATGGGGATTCGCCCCGAGCCCCCCTTTTTCAGTTTTGTTTGTTCATGTATAGTATACAACAAATAACATAAGTGAGAATTCATGACATTTTGAATTCCTTAGTCCAAAGTTTGTATCGTATTGCTTAGAATCATGTGTCTTTCACAAAAAATTATAATTTTCTTTCTTCCTCCATCAGGTCAGACATTTTCCTATGTCATAGTGATAGACTTTGAATCAACCTGCTGGAAGGATCAGAAGAACACAAGCCAAGAGATCAGTAAGTAGGGCCTACAGTCAAACCTGTCTTAGCATCTACCTGTGCCCAGTCTACAGCAGCAACCCTGCTTTTGTACATTTTGCCAGTACTGACTACCAGAAGTTAGCCAAGTCATTGTAGCCCATTACATAAAACACTTGCAGTTGCTGTAAGTGTTCAATTATTGTAACTATTTAGTCATCAGCCAATCATCATGGAGCATTACAGTTGTTGCCATGGTAGTTACAATAATTGGACACTTACAACCAATTGCGAGGGATTATGAAATGGGCTATGGTAATTGTTATGGAAGGTGGATCCTGTCTATAGAGGTCACCTGTCTTCAGTGGCAACTGGTCCCTTTATTTCCAGTTTATTCAATCAAACATAAACAATATGTACAATATATACAAAGTTTAAAATATAGTTATATAGTTACAAAATTATGAATGATTCGGGCCCAAGAGAAGCAAATGCTTATTGGCAGGGCCCGCTTATACATGCAAAACATAAAGTAATATTCAATTCATATACCCTAAAGAAACGAACAAAGATAACAAAATTTTAAACATCGAATATAAAAATACACACAAACACGCACACACACAAAATATGGTTACACATCGGTCATATATAACGTCAAATTAGAATTAATTTGATTTGAAGGTGACATATACTTGTCATACTTTTTCTTTCATTTTTTACAACTGTCTACATATCGATTAAAGAGATATTTTTTACATAAACATTTAAAACGAGTTAAAGTTGAACTTGATTTGATATTTTCACTCAATAAATTCCATTCTTTTATAGCTTGCATACGAGTGGAGTTAAGTGCACATGAGGTGCGAACAAGAAGACATATATACAATTGACCAATCAACTTCTAATAATTTCTTTTTAAAATTAGTAATACAATCACTTGTTATTTTTCGTTTTGTATTATTATTTTCAGGTGATAGCAATTGCGTTGAAATATATCTTTTAAAATAGCAAACACAGGAAAGTGATCAGAAAAATCAGTGAATATTAAACCTGAATAATGATCGGTTTCTAATTTATTAGTGAATATATTATCAATCAATGAACTAACTTGAGGCGATATTCTTGTCGGTTTAGTAATTAATGGGAACATATTATATAAGTACATATTGTCTAAAAAATCGCCAGTTTGACAATGGGTAGCATAATTAATAAAATTGATATTATAATCTCCCATTATATAAATGTCTTTCTTTTCACTTTCCAGGGTTTTTAATACATCATCAATTCTATCTTTAAAACATGGTATGTCTACATTAGGGGGTCTATATACACATCCAATTACTGCATGTTTTTTATTTGTTTCAAGCTCAATAAAAATCATTTCATAGTCGGATGTAATAATAGATAAGTCTTTTCGCTGACTACATTTAATACCATCCTTCACATAAAGGGCAACACCGCCACCAGTTTTATATGTTCTATTTAAATTATATAGGGAGTAATTATCCAAGTGGAATAAATTTAAATTTGTGTGTTCATTAAACCATGTCTCTGACACTCCTATAATACTAAATGTATGTCCAAGGGTGCTTAACATTAATTGAAAATCTTCAAATTTATTTTTCAAACTTCTAGCATTTACATGGATCATAGAGAGCGAAGAATTAGTGTTACAAAATTTAGTTTTAAAATCTTCACAAAACATATATTTACAAGAATGTGGAACATGAGCAGCTTCTTCATTATCATAATCTAAGCTATTAAACTGTATTGTATTCAAATTAAATGGATTGATGCATAAACGTAATTTTTTATAGTCAGTTACTAAATTTGAGTGAAAATAAATAAACATTGTCCTTTGAAAATCATCATCATCATCAATATAGTTGAATGGAAATATTTCAGACGTACAGTTTATACATAAGTTGATTGCAGTAGAAATGCAGGTATTAATCTTATTACCACAATAACAACATTCACCAGTTTGCATCATTACGGAGCATCACACACACGTGTACTAGTTCAGTGATTCATCAGTCTTTAATCACCAGGGAGATCGGTTTCATGGCGGATTCCCCGAGTGATGAACCGTCCACCTGTAGCTGGGATGAGCGCTACGATCCGCCCATCATGTGTCCAGGCATCTTTGATTCGGGAGTTGGCTTTCGCTTTTGCTAGTAGCTCTTGGTTTTTTCTGGTCAATTGTTCCATGATGGCCATTCGCGATCCCTTCAGCCTTCGACGATTTCGGATCACTTCCTGTCGGTACTGGTACGATGTAAACTTCACCACAATTGGACGTGGTGCAGCCATGGATCGCGATCTGCCTTGGGTCCCGTCGCTGGTCTGGATACCCCTCGCCGCACTTCGGGTTGTGACGCCACCACCAGATGGCGCCCTGGAATCGTCACCGTCTCCTTGGTTACGGCGTGGCAGACGATGTGATCTGTCGGTGGCAGGTTAATCCCCAGTTTTTCACTGGCGATTTGTTGTACTACGTCGGTTGTGTTTTCCTCTTTTGTTTCGGGTATGCCGAGGAAGATCAGACAGTTTCTTTTGGAGTATTGTTCCTGTGACCACCTTTAGGTGGTCACATATCGCATTAACTCTGAGCCGGTGAAAACACCATTATGGCCTCTTAGTGTGATACAGCATGGCCTCTTGGTTCCAAATGAGCAAACAAAATAAAAGCACATTTACATTGTAATGTTTTATTTCCACTCATTTATGTAGTGTAATTTCCAGCCATACTTTTGCACACATCCAGTAGGCATCTAAGAGTCTTCAGCAGTATGTGATGCCTGATGAAATCCTAACTACTGCATGAATTCAGTTTTAGGCATCCTTTTACTTGAATTATTGGCCCTGTTTAGGATTATTTTGTATTGTGATGTGTATTGATTATTGTAGCTGAATTTCTCGCCCTACTTCTGAACACATCTAATTGACATATAGAGTCTGAGTTTTAGCAGTATGTAATGCCTGATGAAAACCTACTGCTGAGCAAATTTGTTCTTGATTGCATGGATCCATTTAATTCATTCATTTCATAATGTTTTACTGTTATTGATATTTATAGTTGGATCTCTTGGCTGATATCTTGGCTTGTGTTCTACTGCTGAGCAAATTTGTTCTTTGCATTCTTTTCATTCATTCATTCATTTCATACATTCATTTCATAATGATTTACTGTTATTGTTATTTGTAGTTGAATTTCCGGCTGTACTTCTGAACACTTCTAATGGACATCTGGAGGCGGAGTTTCAGCAGTATGTGATGCCTGATGAAAACCCAATGCTGAGTCATTTCTGCCAGGAGTTCACAGGTATAACACAGGTAAGACATTTATTAAGGCTATCATACACTGTTACATGCCTGAAAATTCTGCATGATTTTTGTTGGGGTGGGGGGGGGGGGGTTAGGGATTCAAACAGTGAAGTATAATTTTTATAGGACTATATGCATATATTATGCATAGAGTGTCATGGTTTGGTCCTTGATGAATAAATGTTTCTAAAACACAGCAGACATGGCAAATACATGCTTAAACTATGAAGAAATCCCATTTACAACAAGTTGTTATTCTGTATAAGTGCACATTTTGAATTTCCTGACAAGGGTCCTGTTGAAGAAAAAGTTGCAATTGATTGCAAAGTTGCAAGTCTGATCATGTGACTTAATGCACAAATCTGATTGGCTCAAACATCCTCATTTTCTGGCTTGTAAATAATTGCAACTTTAAAATCTATCAACTCTTTCTGCAACGGGGCCCTGGTATGTCAAATAAATACATTTAAATCCTTTCCATTATTCTTTCTTTGTAGGAGACAGTTGAGAGCGGAGTGCCGCTGTTTATTTGCCTCAACAAGTTCTCTCAGTGGCTGAAGAGGATAGAGAGTGAGAAACAGGTTGCTTATAACAGCTCTACTGACAGCGCAAAGAAGCTGTGCACGTTTGTTACATGGTCAGGTAAGACACTGTCATGGTTTCCACGCCATCTCTTTTTAACCTACCGTAAACCGGGGTGACTAATTTCTGATTCTATACATTACCCCATTAGAATATATTTGAAACAATAAGAAATTTGTTCTAAAAAGTGAGTCTTGATGAAAATACATTCATCTAAAAAAGTGGCCAAAGTCACCCCGGTTTACGGTACTGAAAACTGCGGAAATGCATATTTCATAAGAAATCGTGTTGCATCATCCTTTGTTTAATTTATTGATGTTTTTTTTATTTACAAATGTATACAATTATCATTATGTAATGTATGTGCACAAAGTACCCTTATTTGTTGTTGACGTTGGTTGATATTTTGTTTTTCATAATTTTCCTTTAGATTGGGATCTGGGCGTGTGCCTGCACTATGAATGCCAGCGCAAGCAACTCTACAAGCCTAGCGCCCTCAATAGCTGGATCGATGCCAGGGCTGTCTACAGGGTAATATGCCATTTATGTGTATCTTATGATATAAAATGTTGTCTTTTAAATGATACCCTACTGATTGTATACTGTATATCAAAATGAAGAATTTTGAAGATATGATGAAAATTATCAAATATTTTCAGCTGGTCTAATCGCAATAAAATCTTGAATTAATTAGTAAAAATGTCTTTATCCATTTTGGGCAAAAAAAAAAAACATTTTAAATAAAGGGAGGTGTTATTAGACAGTGCAGTTAAATCACCGCTGTGATTTGTGCTCGAGTCACAATGAGGCGAGGCAAAAGACAATATGTGACCTTACACCACAATAACAATAAGTTGAAACGAGCATCAAATATTTGGTGCTCAAGGGTTTACTTTGTCCAAATACGACAAATGATATACCATTAAGCAGTTTTACAATTAAGGAGAAAACGGGCCGCCATTCAAGTGCTGTTTTCTGATCATTTTTAATTGATAAAAAATAATATGTAAACATGATTTCTGATGCTTGAATATCGCAGAGGGTAGATTAAGATACCCTCATTCAGGAAATACCCAAATCCTGAATTTCATATTTTAAACAAAATTTGACTATTTCAGCGAATAACAGATAAACTACCACGGCGACATAATGGTCGTTTTTTGGTGTATGGTGACGTATATCAAAATACGATTGATCCAGAAGTATACATTTCATTAAAGAGAATCATGATAACACTGTCTTTGGTAAAAAAAAACATCAACATTCATCTACGGGCGCCATATACAAAACATACATGTACTTATTTGTAGAAAATGGGTGAAATCTGCAAGGATAGACACCTTTATGCACAAACATTCAAACACGTACTCACACACGCAGTCATGTTATTACTCATTAGCACGCCTAGATTTAGTTTCAGTGTTGATTTTTTACATGATAACATATGAATCCTGTGTTTTCTTTAAACAAATAAGAATACATATATTTTGTTGTTGTTTACTGCCACCTCTCCCTACTATAAGCTATAACATTTGTAATGAATATAAAATGTTTTATTTTGTTTATATCTATGACAGAACTTCTACCAACGCAAGCCAAAAGGACTGTCAGGTGCTCTGCAGGAAGTTGGCATAGAGTTTGCAGGAAGACAGCACTCTGGTATGTGTGATATTCCTAATATTTCCATTTTATTTGGTACTTTTCTACTCAGAAATTTCTAATTTGGATACATATTCGTTTTTATTGCTATGTAATGTTAGCTATTAATGCTATGTAGGAAATACCTTAGGGTTAAGGTTAGCCCAATGAACCCTTACTACTTTCAGGGCTTGACACTAGAAAATGCCAGGGGCAAGTAAAAATTGATGTTGGGCAAGAAAATTTTCTTAGATGGTCTCTTTTGGATGCAAGTTACATTTTCGTCAAATTTCGTCAAAAATGTCATTCTTTAGGTATGTATAAATCCAGCAAGAAAAGCCTAGCAGATTGAGCTACCTAGTAATATTAATTTGTCTTTTGTTTCACATTGGTTTTGCAGGCAAGTACATTTTCTTTTCGGGCAAGGCAAATTAAAACAAATGTGATTTAAAAACAAAAATGTAGTGTGTAGGCTTGCTTTATATACTCCGCAAAAAAAGAAACTGGACACTTGTATGAGACCAAATATTTCGTATTCATTAACGATAAAATATATGATATTGTATATCAAATTAAAGATAAAATTACCCTCTTCAATATTCGAATAAAATCCAGATGAAATCATTCATGCATGACTTGTCACGGTCAATTAACCACACCAAGGTCCGTTTTCAAAAATAGCAAAAATGGAACATCCACTCAACCATATAAATGTTGATAAGCATAATCTAAAACGCTATATTCATGAGATGGCATTATTTTTCATTACAAATGTGACCTTTTCGATCTTCATCTCAATAAAGATTATAAATGAAGACAAATTGTGAACGTTATATGTGTTATTTTCATCCAAAAGTAACAAAATGGGGAATTCCATGGCAAAGCTTTATTAGTCAAAACCACAGTTTGTGCCCTTATTTCAGCATGAAAATGGTATAAATTCTTCTCAAGAATTATACCGTAGTCCAAAGATCTTCAAAACCTGAAGTCACCCTTGGTCAAACATTTGGGCAGTCTTTAACATGACATTTATCTAGGTAATTATGTTAAAATTGCAGGGGACACATGAAATAGACAAGCTTCATGCCTGTAATACAGACCAGTATGATAATGCTCTCATAACCTGGCCCTGTTTTATTGACAAATTTGTATTTCCAGAGTTTGTTCATAACAATAAAATGGAATAATTTCATAATTTACTTGCCCCGCTCATCTTGTTTTAAGTGAAACGCTTACTATCATTTCAGTCGAATGGTGTGGTCCTCCATTGTTTTGCTATTTTTGAAAACAGACCTTGCTAGTGTTAATTGACCATGGCATGTCATGCATGAACGATTACACCTTTAAGTTATACCCTGCATGTAGAGGACTAAATTCCCTTTAATTTGATATATGATCATGTACACTTTATCGTACATTAATATGAAATATTTCAACTTATACAAGTGTCCAGTTTCTTTTTTTGCAGAGTATATCTGAAAAAAATGATCCATATACCCATATATGGAACTATGTTTTCTTACGGTGTTTTCTTTAAATGACTATCTAATTTTGTCAATAATTTTTGTCTATCTATTTTTGTCTAACTATCTAATTTTTGTCTATCTATCTTTTTGTCTAATTTTTGTCTAACTATCTAATTTTTGTCTAACTATCTATCTTTTTGTCTAATTTGTGTCTAACTATTTTTGTCTAATTTTTTTTCTTTAAATTTTTGTCTAACTATTCACCACACTGACGCAGACCAACCTTTTGAACTCTCTACCCATATATACATTTGTATATGGCAACACAGTTCCCAAGTACCTCATATGTTTCATGCCTTATAATTCTTATAATGATACAGGACTGGATGATGCCAAGAACACAGCGAGGCTGGTCTGGAGAATGATCCAAGATGGCTGCCAGCTCAACATCACAAAGACCATCAAATCGGTGGGTTGGGGTGTTTCATGGAGATAATCATTGGCATGAGGGCCGGGGTTATTGCTCCTCTTGTGGAAATTCTTGCCCACCCACCTCCCAAGTAGAAAATAGAGGAATACAATAACCACAGGTTATCGACTAATAAGAAATTTGGTCCCCTCATTGACCCCCTCTCTATCTCTCTCTCTCTTTGGATAGACAATTACTGGTTAAAATATATAACGGAAGAGTTGTGGGTAAAACATTTTCCCTCCTGCATTAATGCTACCTCTGTCCTACTAATGTGTACTTTACAATATAATTATGTTGGGGGAAACAAATTGTCAAATTGTTGATATTCAGTAATGTACTTTTCTAATACAATATGATAGATTTCTATCCATCAACTTAATTAGAGAAAAATACTTGGACAGGAGTCTATGGAGAATGCAGATTATCAAAATCAGTCGGTCCTGAATGGATTAAATCTCATTTGAAAGCAGGGAGATGTTGCAATATGTCACCCGTAAGCAGTTTATTTTGTTCCGAGGGCGATGATCTATTAATTCATATCCCCATCCCCCCTGCCAGAAACAAGACATTCCTTCAGAACTATGTCAGTGACAGCAAAACATTCACCATTTTTTCAAGTCTGTATAAATTGATAAGCCCAAAGCTGGGTGGTAAATTCAGCTTCACTGAATATTATTGTTTTTATCTCGACTAGTTTAGTTTATGACAATCATCCAGCATGAATACTTCTTTATGTATTTTCAGAACATATTCTTCCCATGGATTCCTGTTAAGTGGTATCACAGTGTCCCACCTCACAATACACAATCCGACCAGGGCCCCATTGCAGAAAGAGTTGCAATTAGGACCAATCAGATTTGTGCATTTAGTCACATGTTCTGACTTGCAATTAATTGCAACAGGGCCCTGATCATACAAACGATTTTAAGGATCTGTAGCCCATTTCATAAAACACTTACAATTTGTAAGTGTCCAATTATTGTAACCAATTGGTCAACAGCCAATCAGCATGGAGCCATTACAGCTGTTGCAACAGTTTTATGAAATGGGCTACAGAACTCTACATGCTTCAAGTGCGCATGTTTTGCTTTAGTTTAGCTATGAAGTTGATCAGATCTAATTTGGATCATGTAGTGTGTACTAGTGGTGGGCTCAAATCAGATAAGTTCATCCCAGCCTTGAGATGCTCGCAAAATGTTTATGAAGTGGAAAATGATGAGATTTCAAATGTTCACTCTGTGAAACTATAATCATGTATTTTTAATCATTTTTACCATTGTTCATGTACAGTATTAAATATTTTCTCTAGTATTCATTATTTGCGTTTTTAGTAAAGTATTTTAATGTGTATGTTCCTTGTTTCAACCAAGATTTTGTATAAATTTGAGAATAAAGTACATGTAATATGAAAAACTGATATGCGTTATTTTTGTATCTCCATCTAAGTGAAATATATAAGGATGAAAAGTTAATGTCACTCTCAGTCTTGCACAAATTAATGTCCAACTTGAAAGGCCATAGTTGATTTGTTAAGCATGGTTTCTACAGGATACACAAGTATTTTCATAGCTTTATAAATGTCCTCTGTATAGTGAGCTAGAGTTTGGCCCCCTATTCAATAACAGACTTGTTATGTGTCTCTCATGTTATAACTGGCAAAATGTAAGCCTGTGTTATTTGAAGTGGCACAACTTTTTCACATAAATTCCTGACCCTCTTTTCATAATTATATTTTATATTCTGCAGGGGAGACCAATGGCTGTACCTGCACCCAAAGGCCTCAACCAGCACATGCCTGTCAATCAGCAGTCAAGAAGTGGTGCAGAACTCTCAACAAACACAGCATCATCAAAAGTGACAACAAAGGTCGTTACTAAACCACATCAAACGTCCTCTGAATGTGGCACAGCCAAGAAGCGTCCTGTAAAACGGAGGAGTGGTTCTGCAGGGCAAAGTCAAGTTGGAGGGAGAATGCACAGCAGTGGAACTATAGTCGCATCTGGGACAAATGGACCCAAGTTTAGAATTTATGAGGATGCTGCCAATCCTTGTGAGATGTGTGGAACAGGCACTTCTAAATGTGCTCACAGTTGTCCAGTCCCAGATAAGATCAGGAGCACCCTTGACGATGCAAGCCCTGCAAATTGTTCAGATGGAACAAGCTTAGACTCTCCTAAGGCAGGACAGATTGGCCAGGATGTCAGTGAGTCTAACAGCAATGTGTTGCAGTGCAGGATACCCAGGCTTGACACTCCTGACCAGAAGCAGAAACTGCAGGATGGATTCAAGACCCCACCTGCATGCAACACACCTTTCTTCAACCAGAACTCCATCACTAGGTATGGCAAGGCGGGCGAGAAGACACAGATATCCACAAACAGAACTACAAGTCCTGTAGATAACCATCATTCCGATGGATTCAAGACTCCAGCAAACCCTGGAACAAGAAGAACCTCCACTGGCCACGATTCAAACAATCTCCGGACACCATCGGGTACAGACCCACCAAGTACTTGTGCAAAGATCACCCCACCCCTGTGCAAATGTGGCAAGCGAAGCAAGAGGCGCGTGACAGTGCGTCCGGGACCCAACCAAGGCAGGGCCTTCTTCTCCTGTCCAGGTCACAGGCGTAGCAGTAGCACCAGCATGAAGGTCAGTGCCTTGAAGGACACCAGCAACTCCAGGACAGGGTGCGGCTTCTTCTCCTGGGAGAGTGCGGTCCTGGGTGGGCGTGGCTCTCCGGGGGATCAGACGGGTCTTGGTAAGCTAGGGGCAGCCAGGACTCCTAGTCCTCTGTCTACTGCATCCATTCAGAAGGCTGCAACGGTGGGTGTCACTCCTATGGGAAGTGCACAGAAGAATGCGAGTTGGATGTCAGGGGGTGCCACACCTATAGCAAATATTCAGAGAATAATAGCAAATCACACAGGACAGAGCAGCGGACACCCCTATTGGAACTTGGAAAGGAATTAGCTGGAGATAATTTACAAAACCATGAAATAATTTTGTTTTTATACTTAAAACATTGCCCTCGGCACCTTGAAGCAAAGGAAAACGCATAGATTTGAGAAAATGTAGAATCGGAAGCGTTACCAAAGTGAATATCAATAAGAGATATAGAATGGAGTTTTGCATAAAGATATGGAAGAAGGTCAAACTCAACCAACTGAAGATAAACATAAGACACACAGAAATATATGATTTACATTATATGTATGTACAATTTATTTACATATTTATGTGCAAATGTACAGTATTTACATTGCATGATATTATTAAATTGTGTTTGATAAATGAATTAAAATATGCAATACCTTGTCTTTCCAGTAAATGTGTGAGCCCCACTATATAAAAGGATAAGGAAACCCAATCAAAGGTTGTTTTCGATGTAATCATTACATCGCTTTCTCATTCAGTTGGCAAAGTAATTTGCTAAAACATGGATATATGGAACAGAAACATCTATAAACTTACACAGATATTGAGCATTACAGTGTAGACAATTTGAAATGGTTTCCTTCTCCTTCAACATGTACATTAACACTTTAAAAGTTTTGCGGAACATCTTGTTTTGATGACCAGATGCTAAACTGACCCATGGATAAGAAAAACAGTAATTTCTGGTTAAATTTGCAAATAATTACCTTCCAACATCAAAGTCAATGAAATAACACTAATCATGCCAAATTAGCAACCACTTAATTGCCCCATTGAAGAAAGAGATATAATTACCTACAATTAATTGTAAGACAGATCATGTGTTCTAAATGTGCAAATCTAATTGGTTGAAACGTGCAAATTTTCTTGACTTGCAACGGGCCCCATAACACACATCTGTAGAGATTCCATCGTAATGATGGTGTGAACTTAACAGACATAAAACCAATCATATAAACTTACTATTACAGAAACTGCATAAAATATATTCATTTCCAATACACAAACAGTTTGAATTAAATAAGAATATACATATTTAAGAATTTACATTTTCAAAAGCAGGCAGTTGCCTGTTTTTTGTTTCCCAATTTTCTTGATGGAATAAATATGCACATTTAAACATCTTTAGTATGTCATTGACAAATTTTATAACTATAACAGGGCCCTGTTTCATGAAAGGGTCTTATCTCTACGTACACAACCTTGGTATAACTTCGACATTTATGGCAACACGTGTTGTATGAAAGCGTCTTTGCTATTATACTTCCAACCCTGTACTTTCACATAACAGTTAAGAGGGTCTTAACTAAGGCCCTTTCATGAAACGGGCCCCAGTATACTACCTGAAACTTGATATAAACAATGAACCTGTCTAAACATCAAGACAACAAAGAAATTTTACTAATTGCAATTACATGATCAGAAACCCAAAGAGCATCGATGAAAAGGGTTAAAGGTACAAAATTATTCTACATGAATATCTTTACAGAACCAATGCCTTATACAGGATGACCCTGTTATAACGAGCTCGCTTATAACGAGGTACCGCTTATAACAAGGTAAAGTCGGCAGTAACGACGACCTCGTTATAACAGGGTTTCTCTGTATCTCAAATTGGGTATAACATGTAACACAGTGGAACCTCATTAGGACGAGGACCTTTAGACCATTTAGTGTTGTTTTTTTACTAAATATCTGTTTATATTCTGGAGCATTTCAATCGATCCACTTTCACATTTTTGGTAGAACCGTAGAACTAACACTAAATTGTTATTGTGGACTTATTTTGACATGCTTTGTTTAAGTTGATGAAAACTGAAAACTATATCAATACAAATAAGTTGAAACTTCATCCAAAGATTTGTGTTAGATCTGCACATTTCTTCAATTAAAATGTGTTCATATATTCCTCAAGGATCTTAACCCATGGCATACTGGAATGTGTTGGGCTATGTACAAAATCTATAGGGATTTCAAATTATAAACGAGATAGATTTTCTGTTACTACTGATAAATACAAGCCTAATTACTAGTCAAACAAACAAGTCAAATGTTTATCCCAGGATCTGGCGGGCTATGTATATATAGGTACTAAGTCTACAAAGATTTCAAAGTTCTAAACTAGATAGATTTTTTGCTACTACTGATAAATAAAAGCCTGATGACTACTCAAACAATCAAGTTTAATGTTTAATGTTTATCCCAGGATCTGGTGGGCTATGTACAGGTACTAAGTCCATGAAGATTTCAAAGTTGTAAACTAGATATAATTTCTGTTACTGCTGATAAATAAAAGCCTGATGACTAGTCAAACAAAAAAGTCAAATGTTTATCCCAAGATCAAGCGGGCTATGTATATATGTAGAATTATGTACATAGTCCACAAAGATTTAAAAAGTTCTAATAAAACTAGATAGATTTTCTGCTACTGCTGATAAATACAAGCCTGATGACTACTCAAACAAACAGGGCAATGTTTATCCCAGGATCTGTGTAGGATCTGCCTGTTCCCAGCTGACTGCAAGGTCCTTGTGGTACGAATCCAACTGTGAAAGTAAACAAGAAACACAGATGAAAATAAAAATTGATCCATTAACTTCATACATGTATAAGGTTTTTCTGAAAGTGATATTTGAGACTTTGTTCATATACTGTAATGTAAGTCAATATAGCTGAGCTTCGAATCTACCAGCTCCTTCGTCTAGGCAATGAACAGCCACATACCGATATGATTTCAAGATTCTTCTGAATGATGTGATATAGTTTGATAGAAAACAAAGACTGTTTACCTAGTGAAACCAGGAAAATTCATGTCAGATTTTTAGCACCTACTGCCCATTGTTTTTATTACAAAAGAAAACCGTTCCGGAACATTTTTAAAACAAATCATAAATCACTCCATCAACATGGAGATATTTTAAACTGTATACATTTGTGTGTTAATGTTACATTTGTGGGCACAGTTTGCAACCTATATTAGAACAAAAAATAATACAGTATTCACCAAAAAGAACAAAGCTATAATATTTTGGCAGACTTTCCCATGTGCTAAATATACCTTATTGGCCACCACGATTTAGCATGTTTACTTGAGAAAGTAAGAAGGTTTGGGATTAAAAGGCAAATAGATTTCACTCACTGATACAAGGAGGCGGTCATACTTTTCTCGCCGACCTGTCATGTGCTGGACATGTTCATTCTCCTTCTCACTCATCTGAATATAAAAAAGAATGTAACATTGGAAAGGTTAAAGGCATGGGGAACAAAACAAAACTACTTTGGTCCCAGGTAAAAATTTGTTTCCAATAATCTTAATACAACATGTATGTTACTATTATATTCATAGGCACATTGACAATAAGGCAAAATTGAAACAATTTTAATATACAGTGGAACCTCTTTATAATGAGCTCTGTTATAACGAGGTACCTGGTATAGCGAGGTAATTTCATGGGTCCAGGCTCTTTTTTTTTTTCTTTTTTTTTTTAATCCTGATACAAGATATCTGATAAAACAAGGTAAATTCAATGGGCCCGAGGTGCTCGTTATAACAAGGTTTCACTGTAGTGGATGGACTTTGGAAGTTGCAATTTATTTGTGATATACTTTCAAGGCTACTTTCTGTCCTCATTGATTTCTAGCTCGTTATAACGAGGTTTCACTGTTGTGGATGGACTTTGGAAACTGCAGTTCATCTGTTGATATACATGCTTTCAAAGCTATTTTTGTCCTCATTGATTTCTACGTCAAGTACAGTACTCCATTGTAGCTTTATCCCAGTGAGAGCATATCCTGAGCTATCTACAGCTGGGGTCTATGGAGAGTGTACATATATTCAGTACAGAGGAACCTCATAATAACGAGCTCTGTTATAACCAGGTACCTGGTAAAGCGAGGGAATTTCACAGGTCCAGGATCTTTATATTTTATTGTTTTTAAACCCTGGTAAAACAACATACATTATCTGATATAAAGAGGTAAACTCAAATGGCCCAAATTCTCATCAGTGGCTCAACTTTAGTCCGGCCTAAAAAGACAAAGACTACCGGTAACCAGTTAAACCATTTTGCACCTGCAGAACCATTGTTTGTTGCGATTCGCTACCAGAGGTATTATAATTGTTTCCTTTCATTATCCAGTCAATCCCTCTAGTTGGACAAAGAGGCTGCTTGCCATTTCAGTCATAGTATAACCGGTCACCAGTAATACAATGTCCTGTATGACCGACTATACTATGACTTGAATTTCAAGCAGCCCATTGTCCTGATGCCTATAAGCAGAACTCAAGGGATTGACTGGATAATGAAAGGAAACAATTTAAAATATCTCCGGTGGCGAATAGCAACAACCAATTGAACCACAGGTGCAAAGTGGTTTAACTGGTTACTGGTAGTCTATCTTTTTAGGCCAGACTAAATTTGAGCCACTGAAACCAATGAAACCAATAATGTGGTTTTCACTCTACCAGAGAAATTCCATCTTTCAACATTGATATCCCCAAATCTCACCTCGCGCTTGATGACGTTTTTCTGCTCATTGAGGGCGTACACCTGAGTCAGTTTCTTCTCTTGTTTCTGGCAGTACTGCTCGAGTTCTCTGCAATCAACATTGATATGGGGGATACAAAAAGTTAAACAAAGTTAAAAGGATCTAGGGGGTGTTGCATAAAGAGTTGCAATTAATCGCAAAGTTGCGTTTAATTGCAAGTCAGAAAATGCGCCTAAATGTGCAATTCTAATTGGCTCAAGTGCGCTTGTTTCTTGACTTGCGATGAAACGCAACTTAATGCAACACCCCCCTAGTAACATTGCCAAAATCCACAATAACTTTAGCGATTATCACATACCTCGTCGTATTCATACTATCAGAAGCATGGAACAGGATTAGGTTAGCTGAATTTTTTATATCGTTATAAAGATATTCATGATTGAAGTGTTCGGATCTGAAAGTCTCCCAGGGAAACGTTTAATTGTGTGCAAAGTTAGTGAAATGATGTAGCAAGTATCACTTTGCATTTTCACTCATTACTCGGTATTATGACATTCATTTACCATGGAATTTTCACACATCACTCAGTGGACATATCAGATCACAAAACACACATTTTATCAACCCTTCAGAGTTACTAGATCCCTTTAAACGGTCGGACGTTGTGTGTATGGCCACCAGTTATCCAGTATACAAATGATGCGCAGGTATGAGTGGGTCGGTAGGAATTGTTTGCACAAGGTAACTATGGAACTGTTTAATCCACGAGGCGAAGCCGAGTGGGTTTAGACTAGTTTCCATAGTTACCGCGTGCAAACAATTCCACCGACCCACGAAATAAACTTGCGCATCATCTGTTTTATAGAATGGGCATTGTTACGCCCCCAAAAAGTCAAAAAATTAAAAATTAGAAAAATTACCGGATGCATGAAATAATTTTACCGGACGCATGAAATTGTTTACCGGACGCATGAAATTTTTTACCGCACGCATGATTTTTTTACCGGACGCATGAAATTTTTTACCGGACGCATGAAATTTTGACCGGACGCATGAATTTTTACCGGACGCGTGAAATTTTTACCGGACGCATGATTTTTTTACCGGACGCATGACTTTTCATGCATCCAGTACAATTAATTGTCTGCACAAATTTTGCTCTCAACCAATCAGATTGCAGGGATTTATCAACCCATTCTATAAAAAGCTATATTAACTTATTGTTGATGGGAACTGTGAGTCCTGTACTAACTCAATCTAGAAATCTAGCAAAATCTAGTAGGGAATTAGCTAACAGGCTGTGTTATCACAATGTGATCTCTGTTTTGTAGTTATTTGACACCAAAACATATTGAAGGAGGAATGCATGATATACAAACAAATTAAACATTCTGAGCCCTGATACAACATGATATCTATTAATATAACTAGGTAAATTCAATGGGCCCGAGGTGCTCGTTATAGCGCAGTTTCACTGTACTTACGTTTGCTCTCTCTGTATGTTCTCCTGCAGCTCGGTGAGTGTGTGCTGATGATGTAACTGGAGCTTGACCTGTTTCTCCTGCTTGGTCTCCTTCTGCCTGTTGAGGTGTCCCTCCTGGGCCGCCAGGTCTCTCAGCTGATCCTTCTCCGCCTGGGTCTGATCCTTGATGCCCTCCACCGCAACGGCAGCCTCCCTGAGGATTGGTTTAATAAGAAATGTAATTACATACTACAAAATGATAACTCAGTCAAAGAAGATTGATTATAAGAAGATGAAGATTGTTATCTCTTCTGATCCTTCTCCCAGATCTGTTCCTTGATGCCCTCCATGGCAACTACAGACTCCCTGATTGAGTTAAGTTATACCCAATTCAATCAGAGGAATAATTCCAGATCAGAATCAGTCAATTTCAAGATGTTCACCTATCATCTAACACTAAGATGATATAAGATCTTGCCTGTTTATCAAGCTCCATGTTGATTGGCGAGATCATCGTTACGCCCTGCTCACTAGACTAGCAACATGTCACATTTCTCTTTAGTGTGTCGTTTCAGCTCTTGTCCATGTACAGACTATTCTGACTCCTTCTATCAAACACATGCCAGAGATTAGGTTAAGAAGGCTACATTTGAAATATGATATACACATGGCAATGAAGGAATATCTCACCTCTGTTTATCAAGCTCTGCATTGATAGCCGAGATCATCGACACTCCCTGTTCACTGGACTGGAGCAGCATGTCGCAGTTCTCCTTCTGTCCTCTCAGCTCCTGTACGCGCTGTCCCTTCTCCTTCTTGGTCTCCTTGCGTGAGGCGAGGGCGCTGTGCATACGACCAATGTCTGCCTTCATGCGCTCAGGGGACTGCACGACCTGCGCACGCATCTTGCCCACGGCTTCCTGCTTGTTGATGATTGCCAGCTTGTGTTTCTCCTGAGTAAACAAAATGTAGGTAAAATATGTACAGTGAAACTTCATAATAATGAGAATCTTGGGCCCATTGAATTTACCCGATTTCCTCGTATTAGATATCTCATAACAGAGCTCATTATAAAGAGGTTCTACTGTAAAATCAGAAGTTCTACATTTATTTATAGCATTTATGTAATTTAAACGTAACAAAAGATAAAGAACAAACCACTTAACCATTTTTTATACAGGATCGAAGATTACAAAATATATCCCGTTATTTGCACCTTTCATTATCATGAAATTTTAAAAATTACTTTTGTTGCAAAAATGAAAAAGACAGATAAGTACAAAACAAAACAAATGAAAGCATTGCAAGTTCTTCATAAAATGAAGAAATTGAAGAGCATTATTTATCTAGAGAGAAAGGCAGTTTTCATCATGCAAAATAAGAATGGATTAAAAATACCCAAGATACAACTCTCTGATATTTACCTGGAGGGCAACCTTTTCTGCGATGGATGCCTTGAGTCGTGTGAAATCTCTCTGGACCAACGCCTGCTCCTGCTGCTGGGGTATCATCCTCCCATTCAACTCATCAATTTTGCCTTGGAGCTAATAACCAGAACAGATATGATATAAGTTATTGTTAGCAAAAATAGACACAACTTATTAAGAAATTAACTATGGAACTATGTCCAATCAATGATTATGACGTGCAGCAGTAAATGTCTGTTTCTATTGTTAAGGAATCATCTTCCCATTCAACTCATCGACCTTGCCTTGAAGCTGATAACAAGATGAGATAGGATATGGGCAATTCCAGCATCACGGACATTACAAATATGAAAAATATCTTGACTTTGCCACACCACTACTGAAAGATGAACCCGTCCATTATGTAAATTTTACTTTGATTACAAAGCCAAGTTTAATATACACTACAAGTTTGAGAACATTTCCTTCATTCATTGTTCGGTTATACTAGAAAATGTGTGCCGTCACGGACATTACATATTTTGCCAAAATATGTAATGTCCGTGACGGTACACATTTTGTGAAATAACTGAACATTGAATGAGACAAATGTTCGCAAACTTGTAGTGTATAAATACACTTGGCCATTGCTTTGTAATCAAAGTAAAAGTTACATAATGGATGGGTTCATCTTTCAGTAGTGGTGTGGCAAAGTCAAGATATTTTTCATATTTGTAATGTCCATGACGCTGGAGTTGCCCATATAAGTCACGGTAAGTGAAAATAGACACAAACAAGTTATTAAGCAATAAGGTCTTTAACTTTGGAAATAATGTCCAATTGACGCTTGTGATTTGTTGCAATGAATGTCTGTTTCATTTGTTTGGGAATCATTCTCCCCACCTTGCCTTGAAGCTAATAACAAAAAAGATAATACACATGTCCAGTCAAACCTGTCTTAGCTGCCACCTTATAAAGCAACCAAAATGCCTATAGTATACAACTAGCTAACAGGCTTTTTGAAATAGTCAATCTAATAATGGGTTGGTACCAAAATGGCAGAATTTTGACAATTTTTTAAGTTTAACCTCTGCCTTTCCTGTTAGTGCTCTGTAGACCCAGCAACTATCACATATTGCCATGTTGATGTTATAATTGGATTACCTAGCTCTTACAGTGAGGCTTTACGACTATTTTACAGCTGGAACATTAGTGTGGAAACTTGACTGACCTGGTTGACCTGAACCTCCTCTTCAGCTCTCGTCATCTTGATGATGTTGATCTTCTCCTTCTGACGGTTAATCCGATCCTGACAGGCCACACGCTCAGCTATCGACCCTTCCTGTGTCGTTGCATAGAGGAATAGATATAAACAAAAACATTGATTAGAATTAGAATTGCGACCATTTATATAGAGACCACTCGCTTATATATATAGCCTTTTTTGAAGTTTTTCTGAAGTGGTTCAGTTTGACCATTTTCATCTTTTCTTGAGGAAGGTGATTTTCTCTTTCAGACGGTTGATCTGATCCTGACACGCCACACGCTCAGCTATCGGCCCTTCCTGTGTCATTGTATAGAGGAAAACAATTTATCAAATTTACTTTTTTCACTAGGTAAACAGTGTTCCCTTTCTATTTAAGTAAGTATCACACATTATTCAGAATAACCTTATATTGTTATATCATTGTAGTCTCAAACATCACTTTATAATAATCTTATTTAGTTGATGGATCACTTCAACTAAAATCTCAAAACTAAGGGAAATCAAAGGAATTATGCATTTTATTTATTTATTTATTTATTCATGTTTTCTTTATAAAAATACAGGGTAGGCCGTTCAGTTGAAAAACTGCTTTACAGCGGCGCCCTGTATGAGACGTATAAATATATATTACAATAGTTAAAGACATAATCTATACATTAAATAATGAACAACATCGTACATGAAAGATTAAACAAAAACAACAAACAAACAAACAAAACAAATATACACGTCAACATGCATTATCTACCCCAATCACCCTACCTGATAAATACATTATAACTGAGAAATATAGTAAAAACCAGTTTAAATATAACAGTAATAATGGGTCATAAATATGTACCTATAACATGTTTATTGCACTTCTACTTTTCTGTTTAAAAATACTTAATGAAGAACTATATTGAATGGAGATAGGAAGTTTATTAAATAGCGAACTACCCGTATAGACAAATGATCTCTTCATATATTCGGTACGAGGATAAGGTACTGTGAGAGGGCTTCTCAATGTGTATCTAGTTACATAATGAGTGGTGCGTCGTTCTATTAATAATTCAATATACACTGGAGTCAAACTATTAAGAGCTTTATACATGATTACACAATAATGATATTTTATTCTTTGTTCCACCGATTGCCAATTCAGTGTAGTTAACAAAAAACACTTAGATGTAAAGCGGTCCACATTTAAAACAAGTCTTGCATATCTATTCTGTAATTTCTGTATCTTTAATAAATTTGCCTTTGAGCAGCTGCCCCATGCAGTGCAACAATAATCTATATAGGGTAAAATGAGTGCGTAATATAAGTTAATAAGTACTTTATTCGGAACTAAATGTTTTATCCGTCTTATACATGCTATAGATCGTGATATTTTCAGACATATAGTTTCAACATGCTTTGACCAAACTAACTGAGAGTCAAGTATGACTCCAAGATATTTTAAATGACTGACGTTTTCTAATTCACTATCATTATATTTTATAGAAAGGACGAGGTTATGCAACTTTCTTTTGGGACCAAAAGTAATCACTTTAGTTTTATCCGGGTGAATATACATACCATTATACTTAAGCCATTTTACAATCAAATCAAAATCTCTTTGCAAATTAATTTGAATTTGAGAATGATCACTATCCTTATTAAAGATAGCGGTGTCATCCGCATAAAGTGAAATCTTTGATTGAGAACTAAAACTCAATTTACATATATCATTTATAAACAAGCAAAATATGAGTGGGCCAAGAATTGACCCTTGTGGAACACCAGACTGAACAGTTAAATAATTACTTGAACATCCTTGGACTGATACACAATGTTTTCTACTTAACAAATAAGACTCAAACCACTTATATTCATCATTTCTTATGCCATAAAATGACAATTTCGCAAGAATCAAATGTAATGGAATGACATCAAACGCCTTTTTGAGGTCTAAAAATACGGCACCTATTAACTGACCTGAATCCATATTTTGTAAAAGAAAATCTACTATATGAGTCACACATGTGGCTGTTGAGTGTAATGGTCTAAAACCAGATTGCTCTTTTGATAAGAGTTTATTGTTATTTAAGAAATCATACAATTGTTTATGCACAGCCTTTTCCAGTATTTTAGAGAGAATTGGCAATATTGAGATTGGACGAAAATTACTTATTTCAAATGCACCACCTTTGTGTATCGGTGTGATACGTGCAGTTTTAAAATCCATTGGAATGTCAGATGTTATGAAAGATCTATTAAATATGTGAGCTAAAGGAGCTGCAATGTATTCAACAGCTAACTTTAATAATTTAGGATGTAGACCATCCACACCAACAGCCTTTTTACAATTTATATTCTCTAATTCATTCCTAACAAATTCAACAGATATTTCCTTAAATTTAAATTCCTTGTCTATTTGGCATAACGTATCGAGAGCATTTATATCTCTAACACTAGGCGGGGCGCCTTCATTCAATCGATTACTCACTTCATTGAAAGCGACATTTAGTTTGGATGCTATTTCCTCAGCATCAGTAATAATATTTCCTTCTATTACCAACTTTACATCCATAGCTCCATTTTTGTTTGGAAGGAGATTCTTCAAAATTTTCCAATTTTTCTTAATATCACTACCACATTCCAAAAATTCATTTTGATAAAAATTTCTCTTCAACTTTTTATTCATATTGTTTGCTTTATTTCTAAAGCCTTTAAATTTATCCCAGTGACATTGTAATTTAGTTTGATAGTATTTCTTTCTAAAATAGTCGCGTTCACGTGCTAATAATATATATTCATTGGTTATCCATGGTGCACCATGGCGCTTTCTCCTAACCGAAATAAAAGGAGCATGAATATTACTCAATTCAACAAATTTAGTTTTAAATTCCATCCATAACTCTTCTACAGAGATATCATCAGAATATAATTTACTCCAATCTACTTCAAGTATGTCTTTAATAAATTTGTCTTTATCAAAAAAACGAAAGGATCTAAATTTACTTACTTTAGGCTTTAGCAATCTACACGTTCCCTTTAACACTGTGTACACTAGTGCATGGTCACTAAACCCAACACATTGCACACCAGATTGAACAATATTGTCTACATTTAATGTAATTATCAAATCAATTAACGTACTACTATGTGGATTGATTCGTGTCGGTTGTTTAACCAATTGCTGCATTTGCATAGAAATACATAACTCTTTAACTTTTTTTGATAGTCCATTTTCTGTTAGCATATTACAATTAAAGTCTCCTAATAAAATTACATTATTTGAGAACGACAATACGTTTTCTATAGTATTTTCTAAATGTTCAAAATATAGATTATGTTCATTGGGTTTCCTATATGTGACAGCAACAAATAGTGAACTTGCATTTGACTTCTTGATCTCCAACCACATCAGTTCCAATTCATTGAGTTCTAAATCAAATCTTCTTATGTATGTGTATTTTTCTTTAATATAACATCCAACTCCACCACCTAATTGTCCTCTGTCTCTTCTCTCAAATTTATACCCCGGTATTGTGATCATATTATCTGTTATATTTTCATCCAACCACGTTTCTGATAAGCACAATATATCATAAGGATTATTAATAAGAAGCTGCTGTAAATCTATAACCTTGTTTCTTAAACTTCGTATATTTAAGTGTGCAATTTTTATACCTTTATCAACTGGGAACTCAAAATTGTTAGTACCATCCAATTGATCGCCTAGATCACCTTCGTGAGGATCTACTGCCACGTGTATGCTTTCATTATTACCATCGTCTAAATCACTAGATTCCTCATCTCTAAAAGGCATATGTACAAATAAACATTTCGGACATTCCCAATTTTCAAATTTGTTCTGTATACATTCATACTGTTTTTTCAATACATGACCACAATTTATATGAACCCTTTTCAGGCATGTTATACATAATAATGCTTTCTGGTTTTTCCTAACAGGTTTTTCACAACAACTACACGGATGTTTTACCATTCAACATACAACATTCAACAAAAATACTGAAGAAAAGTAACAAAAATCTTACTGCTACCACGATAGAAAAATTAATAATACTCGGTACTAGGATAAAAACGTTCAAAATTAGCCCTTTCTGGAAACTAAGTGAATACAAATTCATAAAATATTACATAATTGTATTGATGCAATTGAGTTTGTTCATCTAAAATGAGTCTTGACTCTTGAGTCATTTATTATGTGCTTTTTCAATTCTCTAGTGTACTGGTATCTGTTGAAAGTTACAGTTTTTGAGTATATTGATTATTTGTTAGAGTTTGCTGATTTCAAGTGTACAGATACCTGAGTGAGTATCGAACTTCACAGAGCTCTGAGGTCTTCATGGCAGGTGATCAGTTTCTTCACTGTGGAGTGACCAGTTGACGGCAGCGCTACAAATACCCTGCCATCTGTGGACCATGCCGCTGCTACTTTCTTGTCTTTGAACTTTTTGTACGCCTCCTGAAGAAGAGCACGGCTTTTGGGGGTCAGGTCTTCCTGGATTGTGATGCCAGATGATTTGAGCTTTCGACGGTTCATCAAGAGCTCCTGTCGTTTGCGGTGTTCCTTAAGCTTCACGATGATCGGGCGTTCTCCTTTCCTGTTGGTGGCGTTATGTGCCCCGACCCGATGACTGGTATCAATGTCATTGCGCTGTAGGGGGACGCCGATCTTTCTCGCAACTTCCACAACTACGTCGTCCACAGATTCGTTTTTTGATTCTTGGATTCCGAAGATTCGGATCGAATCACGCCTTGAGTACTGTTCCAGGCTGTTAATCTCATTCTCCAGCTTTTGGATGAGATTGGCTTTTTCCTGTAGCTTCTTCTGGATGTTATTGATGTGGACTGATTGCTCTTTCAGTTGATTTTCGGCATCGAGAATTTGTGCCTCTGCTTTCTCTACAGTGGTGGTGCATTCCCTGATTTTGTTGGACAGCTCGTCGAACGTCTTGGTAACTCGAGTGTCCGTTTTTCGCCCCTTCTTTTCGATGTTGTCAATTCTGTGTGTAGTCTCTTCAATCTCCTGTTGAACGAGTTCAAACACCGCCTGTTTGAACTCATCGTTGGCAATCAGTTCTTTCACAATTTGAGAAATCTGTTTGTTATGAGGTGCCATGTTACGTAAGTAAGGTGAACCGTAAGTAAGGCCTGCACTACGCACGCACTATCAATGGGACACCGTGATTGTTGACAGTAGTTTCTCAATGGGTGAGGTTAAGAGGGCTATTGTTCGTGTGCATTTGACCAAATTCGCGTGCCCGAACGCTGTGGATCTGTGTTGATTTCAAACAAGTACAGTCTTTCAGCGATCGATGCTACAAACGTTTGAATATGTGGGACTATGATAAATGACGGCGATGACGAAACTTTCAAGTCATTAACAAAAACTGCATCAAAATGTCACGTTTCCAGAAATTAGGCTATATACTACCCATCAATGTAACTTACATGTTCTTGGTATTTACAGTGTTCACCTAAAATCTTCAAACTAAGTCAATAAAACGTTAATTTCCGTAGACATTCTGCAGTTCACACGATAAGTCAACCTTAAAGGGACTTTGTAACATTGTCCAAATCCTTAAAATCCAATTGGAATTATAGCGGTTCCCTCATACCTTGTTGTATTTGTATTAACAATAAAAGCATGGGACAGGTTTCAGTTTTTCAAATTTCCGATTGAAGTGTTGAGATGTTAAATTATCCAGTGGACCGTCAAAACCGTGTACAAAGTGAGTGCAATGAGTTAGTGAATATCACTTTGCATTTTTGCTCATTACTCGGCCATATAATGTCCATTTAACTTGAAATTTTCACACAACATCCAGTGCACATATCAGATAACAACAATATACATTGTATCAACCACTCATCACTTTTTGCACATGTCAACAAAGTTACTAGATCCCTACATGTTTTTAAAAACTCGCCGACTGTTAAAATGCTTCACTCACAATTTCTTCCTTGATGTCGATGCAGACTTGCTCTCTCTCCACATAAAAACGCCAAAAGTTCACCAGTGCGCTAAGAAACCGGCGGGTGCGCTTGGGTTCTGGTGAAATAATCAAGATAGAAAATGGAAATTGCACTCAATCATACATTTGAAAAGGGATTTAATCTAATGTTCATAAAAACCAGAGAAACATTAAAGAGCACTATTTAAAAAGCAGTTAGTTTGTGTACAACCATTTGACCCTAGATTTTGGATTACCCATACAGCTAATACATTGTAAGTGTAATTTGGATATATACACAACTTACATAGGACTTGCCTTATTGCCTGGGGCAAGTCGAAATTGACATCAAGCAAGTAACATTTCATAAATGACCTACTTTGGTTGCCCAATCTGGCAACAGAATTATTGGTCAATTACAAGAAAATAATGTAATTCCTTACATGCAAATTTCATCTTGAAGTGAGCAGGCAAGTCAATTTTCTGGTTGGGCAAGTAAAATTTGAAAAGTTATGATTAACAGGCCAGTTAGTTTGGAGTCTTGACTTGGATACACTGGTCAGTACTTACTTGGATTAAGGAGATCTCTCAGTTTGAAATCTTTCACCAGACAAGCAACCATGACACGCTGCCTATAATTAAGATACAAAACAATCAAATATCAGTAATTTAATTTCAGATGATAGAGTTAATGGTCAACATTGTACACAAGTAAAATCATTTCTTATCACATCTAAAGTAAATGGTCCAGTCAGCTGGATATACGTTAATATGCTTTATATCCCTCATAAGATCGTTTAACCATTGAATTTGACAAATTATTGTTTTGGACAACACGCGCAATCTCCGCGCAATCACGTGACCGGGCTTGTTAATAAAAACTAACACTAAAAGTTTGTTACGCGCTTGTCCCATAGATCATGTGTTTTAGCAAAATGCACACGCGATCAATTTTGTGCAGTACTCTATGGCGCACACGTTCTAGTCACGAGATTGCCCTTGTTAATAAAAACTAACACCTATCTAGGTCAAAGGAAGAAGAACGCCAAGACAGCCAATAAGCACATCCGTGGGAGCGCTAGCATGCATTCATCGCGTCTTTGTGATTGTATGCGCAAAATAAACAATGACTTTAAGCGTATTATATGCGCCAAGGTTCTGGAGGCTCATACTGGCTTCATCAATGTCGATTTATTTTTATATCAAAATTTACAAGCGATTTTATGAAATATTGAAGAGATTTTCACTTATTTTGCTATAAGATGAACACAATCCGTGATGTTGATGAGTGATATAAAACAACTAACTAATGTGCTTGATTGTGATAGGCAATCTATTACCTCGGTGGGCTCAAAATGACTATTACCCTCAGCTACGCTTCGGGTAATAATCATTTTGAGCCCACCTCGGTAATAGATTTGACTATCACAAGAAGACCATTCGTTAGTTGTATAATATTATAGCTAAGCATACCAGCCATTTGTAGATTGTTCTATTGCAAAATATCCAATTCCTGTTTAACAGTTGATCGCTGTGTTTTAGGAAGCTTCGCTACAGAAAACGTACTGGAAATAATAGTTTTTTTCAACATTTTGCAGTCTTCAAAACAACAGAGTTGGTAATTATTAAAATTATATGAATTGTGGATCACATAAACAAAAGTTGTTTTGCATTTGCTGGTAAATGAAGGGAAGAAACGGCCAGCAAAAATATTTTTGTGTCGGATAGTGCAGCAAGCGTGAGAGGTTTAGCTCTGCACAACACTATTGTAATGTAGCTATGTGCGTTTCTTTTGACCTTTCTGTTTACAGCAAGGTAGGTAAAGGAAACTTCAAACTGGGAGGTTTGCACTGTGGCTGAATTCATTTTAATTCTGGTTTCTGATTTGTGTTCTGCTGTTGTAAACAGGTTATGCATTATTCTGTCGTTGCTGTTATGGTACTTACATTGCCACAGCTAAGTTCATCAGTGGAAACATATCATCGTAGAGCTCAGCGTGGGTAACAACCTGGGACGCCTGCCACTGTGGCTGGTCAATCTTGTCCATTTGTGTGCTGGTGCATGTCTGCAGCAGCATGGCATACAGATTCTGCATGCGAGTGCTCTGGAAATTGAACAGACATAAAACTTACGAAAATATCACAAACATAGAAGAGGGATTCAGAGACCAACGCTCCACATATGGGCTCCTAGCTCAGTCGGTAAAGCACCGGTCTTGCAATCTGGAGGTCTCGGGTTCAAATCCTGGGGAAAGTGGGAAACCTAATTTTACTTATTCCTTTTTCATACATATTAAGAAAATATATAATCCCATTTACAATCTTCATTTAATAAAGTCTTACATTTAGTTCTAGGGTATACTACATTTTAATTTCCTTTATTTTTTATAGCTTTCTTATTTCACTTTTTAGCTGAGTAAGGACAAACAAACTATTTACATTTTATACATAGTGGACAAGCAGTTTTCAGCAGTTTTTTACATTTATACATTTTAAATGTTTAAAGTACTAAGGAATCAACATTATATAAGATGCTACAAATCATTATTTTAAGATGTTCCCCAGGGAAAGTAATTTAGAATTATCATTGCTTGTTAGTTTAAAGCATTATCTTTGGTGGCCCCGGGGCAGCAAAGTTAAGCAAACTAAAGGCTGAAATTCATGCCCCGATTTGTAATACAATGATCTACAGTCTGTACCTGTGGGGACTTGAAGTCATCTTCTGTAAACTGTTCTCCGAGAACCTCATGGAGCGTAGTGGCCAGCTCAGTAGAGGTCAGCACCGGGAAGCCGAAAGCCATCTTGATCTTGAGATCTTGACCAGCAGAAGGCTTTAACCACAACAGAGATTTGTAATAATGTCCATTATTATCTGATGTTTATGTTTTAAATTTATTCCATCATCTACTTCAGCCAGCTCAGGCAGCCTGTCATGCCATCAACTGAGCTAAGTCAATGGACTGGGTTTAACTTGGTAGAACTAGAAGACTTCAAAATGTTCTAACTAAACAAAATAATCTGTTATAAAACATTTATTGCACATCTAGAGTAGAGATATACTTGGATATGCATCATTATAATTAAACAGCATTAAAGGGACTTAGTAACATTTTCCAAATCCTCAAGATAAAATTTTCTAGTGGTTCCCTCATACCTTGTTATATTCGTATTAACAATAAAATCATAGGACAGGTTTCGGTTTTTCAAATTTCCCTTTCGTTACAAAGATATGTACGATCGAAGTATTCAGATAAGAAAAACTCCGGGCGAGTTTTTCTTCTGTGTACAAAGTGAGTGGAGCGAGTTGTTGAATATCACTTTGCATTTTCGCTCATTACTAGGCCATGCAATGTCCATTTGACTTGAAATTTTCACACAATACCCTGTTGACATATGAGATAACAATAATATACATTGCATCAACCATTCATCACTTTTTGAACATGTCAACAAAGTTACTAGATCCCTTTAATTAAAACAATTTTTAAAAACATTAATCATGTCATAAAATGATTATTCATAATATTAATAATTGAGCAGAAAGTGAATTTGGAAATGGAATTAGTCATTCACACAAAGAGTGACAAACAAATCAGTAAAACACTAAGTAACCGTAGGCGTAACAGACTCGATTAATCAACTTCTGACTTCTGTTATACTTTTAAAAATATGTCTGACTCTTGACTGGTGACTGTTGTCTTGAGACTTGAATCTTGAAAAGACTTGATTGAATTTGAAGTTGATGATTTTATTTTGTTTTTATCTCTAGTCTACTATGACCGAGTTCATGGAGTTAGGAAGACAATGACATGCTGATAATGTCCAAAAATGTATGAAAATGTGTCTTCCTAACGTTTTCTTTGGCTAATGACCGAGCCTATCATCTATTTCTATAAAATTTCCTAATCACAAATTCCAAATCCAATCTAAATTAATCACACAAATCATGACTCGTTATTGTTAATTGTTATGACTTATGTTCGAGTCATTTGACTTAAAACATGCAGAACAACTAATTGAAAATATATTGCATGATTTTAATGTTGCCAATTTTTGACAATTTTGCTCAAACACAAGTCACTAAGTATCAAACTCCAAAGGTCAAACAAACACACCGGCTGTCGTACAAACACAAATTACAACGTATGGGTCTGAGATATTTTGATATCAAACTGAACTCGGCCTCGGTTGAGCTCTTTATAAAATACGTCCAAATAGCAAAACATACGTCCACGAACATACCCATTGCTATTAGTTTACCTTTATCGAGAGGCAAAAGGATCAATTCAAATCTGAAGGCTAAGTGAAAAGGAAATATAAAACAGGTTTTCGGTACTTACTATTTTCAAATGTTGTTACAAATTTGTATCAAGCGCCGAATCTACGACGCATGCGCATGTTTGGTTTAGCTTCTAAACTGAACACGAGATGGCGCTAATGAAATTAGTTTAAACTCGCATCGGCCGCGGCTCTTGAAGTTCTACAACTTAAAAATGGGAGTTGGAATCATATTTCTATACGTTCCTATATTTTATTTAAAAATTATATTTTATGGCTTGTTCGTTCAGAGAACTTCATTGATTGGAAGTAATTTGTGTTTAAATAATAATCTGTACACAGCATTGGCTTTAGCCGAGTTTCCATTATCCTGCACACCATTATATTCCTTGTATGTTTGATTTTACGTTTGATCTCATTTTTATTATAATGCATGATTTATTGAATAAAGAATAGATTTATAATGTGTGTGTTTAGTATAAGTTTTGGCTGTAAATTGTAGACCGACAATGGTGCGCTTAGAAACAACCGTATTAAGCGCCTAATAAATGTTTATTATTATTATTATTATTATTATTCATAGGTACCTGATGACGTAATCTCTTGTAAAGTTACCCCTCCTGATTCTTGCAAGATACTTTTAGCGGACAGATTATAGGTTTTTTTTAATTGCTAATTAATGAATGAAATCATATTATTATGGGCGTCGATCTGTAATTGATACCATGGTGTTCGGGAGGGGGGGTGATCTATTACCGTATTACGTAAGGATCGACGCCCATGCATATTATACACACGGAACAAAATTACATCACAATAATTTGCATTCCCCTTAATCGAACCTGAATTTTGAGGCCGTTGGCAGTTGATGTTCCATAAAATTATATCTGATAATCCGTATAAATATTACAAATTACAACATGGCAAATTACCAACCAAATGACATAGTAACATTTTGTATTATTGTTGTTACAAATTTCATATCATGTTCATTATTATGTAGCTTGAACAATTTTTTTTTTTAATAGCCCTACATCACGTCCCCCTCCTCTTCAGTCGTCTCCAATAATTGAAGGCATCACTGAAGACAATAATATTATTATCGAGCGTATTTACATAGTCTATAGAATGTGTCAACGACAAACTATCGGAGTAAAAAGAGCAGTGAGTAATATTAACGAATTACCTAGTGAGGAGAACAGAAAGTATCTTTGCACAACATATTTGAAATCAAGCCAAAGAGTATTGACATAATATTAAAATTCTTATTCTATAACCAACCCGTGCACCCTCGAAAAACTTCATAAATTAGACAACCATACCAACAAAATGTGGAAATCAGTGGCCAATGGCGTAGCGCCGGTGGGGCATGGGGGCACGTTCCCCCGCCCGCCCCCCCCCCCCCCCCCCAATTATTTGAATACAAACAACTACAAAACATTAACTGGATGAGATCGGTAATTGGATTCTGTATACCGTGTAATTGCGTTGTCAAAATAAATAAGAGGTGAATCTGCGAAAACACCCAAGGCAAACATTTTGGAAAATGGTGCCGTCAACGAGACTGTGGTGCCGTGGGGTAAAAGTAATTTGTGTGCTAAAGATTGCACTAATAATAATGATCCACATCGATCACACCGCGACCCAATAAATTACGTCCGATCATCTGAAAGGAGGCCAATGTACTCTAATATTATACTCTGATAATTATGTTCGTACCCCTGGCTAAATGTCAGAATCGCATGACCATGAAAGTACTAATAATATTTGGTTAAACCCGGTTAATGTTAAAGGGAAGATATTGAGAGTAGTTTTATACTGTAAAACATTGTAGAAGACTGTATAATTCTATAAATATACAATAATGTTATCACATTTCATATAACATGTGGTATGACAATTGGTATGACATATTATTCATCAATATCTGGATTCAATTTTTAGTGTTTAAAAAACGGTAATAATAAACATTGCAGAAACTGATACAATACATAAAATGGATTACATGTAAGTTAAGGCTTTACCTGTCTATAAAGACCACTCAGGGAGATTGAAGAGAAAATAGGAAGGTGGTCTTTATAGTAGACATGTTTATTTACAGGCAAACTGCTTGCTGTAATTATTTTTAAAAAATGATTTCGGTATTTGTTCTGCGGAGCGCCCTCTTTAACAAGTAAAATAGCTACCCCTTTAAAATCCTCACATTTCATGGTCCATTTCTCTGAGGGCTCTGGGATAATAATTAAGTCGCATGCAGGGTAGGCAGAAAGCGGGTCGGGGTACCAACACGGTTTAATTTAGTTGGCTGAACCTTTCACTCCAACTAAACATCTATTATTATACTCGAAAACAGATCAGCCGTAATACATTTTAATGTCCAAGAAAACCCAAGTCGGCGAATCTGCCATGGAGTCATTTTGTCACTCAGCCGAACTTAACTTGCAACGCTTCTAGCGGAACCAATATTGACGTGCTTGCTGAGTAGCTGGGAGAGTGTGGTGGGGGGGGGGGGGGTATGGGGCACTGAGCACTGTACTGAGGTCACCCTCCCCCCCCCCCTTGCATGTTAAGCCATAATATTATAGGATATAGATTTTAAAAAACGGAACGGGGCATTTCCCAAACTATAGTAACAAATGATTATGTCCATCGAATAGGGTGTCTTTTCCAATGAAAAACGATACCAAGAACAGTCATTTTGATCGTGTAGTTTTTGTTTTAGGGCGCTGTGAGTGACACCATGTCAGGTTCCCATTTTGGTCAATTTTTTACACTAATTTGGACATTTACTAATTGTGACTTTTTGGGCTAACTCCTGACGGAGTGTTGCCTAGTGGAGCCAATTCGTTGGTATTTTTCATTACCAAGTCAGTGTCTGATAAATCGCACTTACTGCTCGTCGTAGCATCGAACAACGAGCAATACGCGCGCCATTGTTAGTGTGAATTCAGCTGTGTGCCGAGAGAATGGACATAGTTGTTCGATACTATGACAGGCAGTAAGTCCGATTTATCAGGCACTGACTTGATAAAAATTGACAAAAAAGGGAACCTGACATGGTGTCACTCACCGCGCCTTAAAACAAAACTACACGACCCAAATTACTGTTCTTGGTATCATTTTTGTTACTATATTTTGGGAAGTGCCCCGTTCCGTTTTTTGGGGGCCACCCTGTATAGTGGGGCGAACCATAATAGAACCATCGGACTTGAACAGTATTGTTATGAGGCAATAACTCGTAGGAGTCTGTGGCACGCTTGGTGATCGTTCTTTATTTTCCCCTTTTGTTATTTTGTTACGCCACTATACTGTATAGGTAAAGCTCACACATTTTAGAAAAATGCCTGACTGTTCATTTTCTTTAAACAGACTAATTCTATTACCATGATTACTATCAAGTATTTGACTGATTGCCTCAGTCAATACTGACCTACATATAAATAATGATATTGTGCATTGTGCAATACACCCCCACCCCCTCTCCCATATTCCCCTTCAACAGTGTCATCGTTACAGGGTTGACAATGGGTGCACGTCTTTAAATCATATAAAAACAAACAAACAAACGAACAACCAAACAAACAAACAAACAAACAAACAAACAAACAAACAAACAAACAAACAAACAAACAAACAAACAAACAAACAAACAAACAAACAAACAAACAAACAAACAAACAAACAAACAAACAAACAAACACACAAACAAAGAGCACCACAGGGTTAGAAACATACTATATCCCCTCAATAAGTTATGTAGCCACCCCCCCCCCCCCCCCCCCCCCCCCCCCCAATCACTAAGTACACACTACTCTCCTACCCCTTATATATCTCCACAATTGGAGGTGGCAATAGGTTTCTCTTGCAAAACGTGATAACCGCCAATTTTGGTATTTCACGATAAGGCAAACATTGTATACCTCAATATAATTACTGCCTTTCAATGTTCGAATGACCCTTCGTTCATCAAAATATCGATACAGGTAAATTGTTGAAGTTATGATTAATATGACTGCAGTGTTTACACTGTATACATAGCTTCAGTTTGCTTCAATTTGTAATATCTCGAATTGGCACGGTATATGGAGATAACGCGTTCTTGATCGAAACACTTGACATCTTGAGCTGCAAGCTTGCAAATCGGCTTCCCCTGGATTCAGTGTTATGGGTATCTGCCTCACATTCACATTCGGAAGATCATTATTATCTTATTGATAGTTTCACTCTTGCTGCAGTGGTATTTTGGATTTTCTAATCATTTGACGTGAATTCAACACATACTACCAGTTCCCAAAACCGAGGACTACTACTTCCAGGTATGTAATGTCTTTTTTATGTTATGTCTTTTTCCCCCCTGAAATTTATTATGAAATGTATTTTGATTGTTTGAATGTTAATAGAAAATAATAGTATGTAGCTAAATTTCTATACATTAATGTCACAATTATACCAAATATTGATGTAGATTTTACCGCTAGGCTACGGTATGCGACGTCAAATTTAACGAAACGAATTTATCATCAAATAGGCAACCTTTTACCACTGATGGTAACAAATTGATTCCAAGTTATTATGTCAATGTTGTGTTCTTCACTCTATAGGTTTTGCTGAAGTTTTGCGTTACCAGCGTATATAGCTAGAGCTAGTATGTTCCGAATGATTTTGAGAAAGGGTACGCACATTCGTGAGGGCACATTCGTATACATTTATCAATTGTATGTATTTTCTCATTGTTCACATTTGAATCCTTGTCTCGTTTGAGTTTTCTTTTTAATTATTATGGGGGGGGGGGGGGGGGGGGTATGTGCCCCAGTGCCCCCTTCCCGTAGCTACGGATCTGGTCAGATCACATTATCGTTGAACCAACCAAGTTGCTTATTACATTGGCGTAGCGCCGGAGGGGGATAATTTAATCAAAACGATACAATTGGGAGAATCTTTTACTAATATATCAAATATAAATAAATAAATACATAGTGTGTGACCCCCAATAGTTCGCTTGCCCCAAACAATTCGCGTGCCCCCCCCCCCCCCCTCCCCCCCCGCTCGATCAGTCCGACCACGCTATGCCACTGCTTTACACGTGTTAACATACTGAAGGCTACGACCCCAAACTCTGGTTGAACTCAACGTATGCCTCGAGGGGATCGGAGAAAAGTTACTACCATGGTCATTTTGCTTCCTGGATAATCAATATAATCACAGATCTGAGCTCAATCTTGATCGGTAATGGATCATTATGATGGCCACATAGCAACGATGGGGTTTTCCCACCGAACGGAAAATTGACAACACGATCATATACGTTCAATGTTGTTTAATGTTCAATGTTTTATTTCTCATGCCACCTGCCGAAGGGTATATTGATGTCTTTATACTTTGATATGAATAATACACAATCAAACAGTTTCAGAACAGGTTACCATGAACGAAATGCTGTTTAACGTATAGCAGCATTACAACCTGTATAGCGTACCATTCAAAATATGCATTCGATGTAATATGATTAGTAATATCATGATTTGCAAAGATTACACAATCAAGCGCCGGAAGATCGCCCCCTCCCCCAAAAATTAAAGGGATAGTATATACTACAGTTTTGGTAAGGCTGAGCTTTAGCCAAAACCTGCACTATAACAGTACAAACTAATAAATATAACTCCACCATGCTCGAAAGGTATACACAATTACAAACGACTAAGTAAAAACCATGTTATTATTAAAAAAGAGTCGTTACAAAGCAAGAGGGCGCTCTCTACACAAATCATTGGTTTCAACAATTGTTTTAATTACAAAATGATGCATGTGATGTTTTGTTGAAATAATGATTAAATAGAGAGATCATCAACAACTATTTAAAAACCTCTTTTGAAAATGTTTGAAAAAGTATAAGCACTTTTAAAATTTTCTTAAAAATCGAATAAATCAGGGGCCCAGATTTATTCCGATTGGATATGTTTATTGATATTTTAGCCGTTTCTGAACCGATTTTGATCAAATAAAGTTTACTATGTCATTGAAATTGTATGCCCTTTAAAATTTGAAACTCAGTTTTTCATTATCTCACAAAGAAAATTCGTGCAGCGCCCTCTATACCAAAACTGAACTACCTCTTTAATGCCCCGAAATGGCCCTAGCATGCAGAAAATGATAGGAGTTCCCTGATTTCCATTGAGTTGTCACTGTTGTACTTTATCTTTAAAGTATATACATGTATTTTTAAAAAGTATACTTCGATGTAGATGTATTGTGTATATACCTTTTCTAGCGACCACCTGTATGATCTTGATTCCCTTTGAAAAGATTGTAAGTAAATGAACCTGTATACAGAGACCATCCGCTTTCGCGTAGTCATTATAATTTATATAGACAGGTTCAATTTAAATTTATTTTTAATTTTCAATTTCATATTTTTTTCTTCCAACATTAGAAAATATTTTTACATATGTAGCATGGGCGTAGATCTGTCATTGATACCTATTCATCAGGGGGGGATGATCTATTCATTCACCCCCCCCCCCCCTGATGAATAGGTATTACGTAAGTATCTACGCCCATGATATGTAGGCTACATTAACTTGAAACAATTTAGAACGATACACCATAACTATTGACAATAACATGCACTAAAACAATAAAACATTCACGGTGAAAAGGCACATAAACCCAATGCATTGCCATAAATCTGACTGTATTACAGCAATATATATATGCATATAAATCCAAAGCGTCTTAACCCTCTGGCTCTAAGTCTGAGCGCATTGCATGGTCGACTCATATCACAATACCCAAATAATGTATTTTTGTTCATTAATGACACACTTGATGAATTATTGTATAATTAATGGTATGGACATTCATGCTTCTTATATACCAAGCCAAACTTCCTTTCTATTCATTTTAGATTAATAAAGCGAGATTAACGTTTGTATTCGTGCACGCTTGTCCAAAGAACAGGGCTAAGCTATTATTGCAATTGCATTTGGAATTCAGAGGGTTAATTAAAATGTACCCATGTGTTTGCCCCTAAACACGGGGTCACATGTAGACGCCGTTCTCTAGACTGATTAACTTGTATTTCCGAACAGCTGATGTCTCCACGCCTCAGATCACCCGAAACACAAGAGGTTTTTCATCATAATTCGCGTTCTTCTTTACGATTCGTGCTCCAAGCAAATGGGGGACATAAGGGGCACTAACCCGACCTCCGTTAATTGTAATCATAAATGATTTTTTTTTTCTTTCAATTTCAATTTCAATTTTATTTCACATCTCTAAAAAAACACAAATATACAAATTTCAGCAAATTTCATACATATAGATATAAATTATACATTTGGTGTGGTATTACAGCAGATGTGTGGGATCTGCAAAGGATATTAAACTCCTGTCGAGGCAAATCCCTGTGTTGACTGCAATGACTAGAACAAATGATTTGAATTAATCTTTGTCGTTTCTTTTCCAATCAATGCTAAAAACATGGAAAGACATCCGATACTCGAGAGGCCATATACTGGGAGTAACATAATGTACATTGCCATGGTTGCGTGAAACAGGTGGTATTGTAACATATAGGGTCGATCCACATCCGGGTGTGTGTGTGTGTGTGATTAATTTTGAAATATTTGTTAGAACGCAGCGGATAATGTGGGTTAAACGACTATTATATGGAGAAAGAAATTTGTGATGGAAGTTATTTTTTGATTATTCTTTAAGTTCAGTAGGAGGAAGGTTCATTTTTTTTTATGTGATTATGAAATGTCAAAGATGAAGTTTATGTTGAAGATTCCACCTTATTATTTGGAAATGTTGAAAGCTTGGAAAGAGATTGATAATTTAAGGCATTTTAATGGTCGTATGAATCCAATTATATTTAATAATAGGAACATATGTATAATCATTTATTTAGATTTGGATTTGTTGAAGATAATTTGTGTTCGTACTGTAAACGGGAAAGGGAAACATATTCGCATATATTTGTATTTTGTTTAAATGTAAAAGTGATATGGAAAGCCTTGATACAACGTTTTAAGTTAGATGAAATAAAGGATTTAAAGTGGCGGGATATATTTGTTGGTTTATTAGGTAATTCAAATAGAATAAAATGCTGTAATACCATTATTTTTATGGTAAAATATATTTTATTTGTATTAAGAAAAGAGGGTGTTCTACCAAATATTGATAAAATTCAGAAACTGTTATTAGATTATAAGGACCAGGAAAAGGGAATAGCAATTAAAATGGGGAAATTAGGATTAAATTTACAAAAATGGGAAACAGTAAAATTAGAATAATATTGACA
>JBAMJV010002161.1:0-63759 GCA_037951105.1 Echinarachnius parma
ACCGGTCAATTACAAACCTCTAAAATAACTTCTTTTTATAACAGTCATACATGTACCTGTAACAGCAACCCCCTGTCTATAATGACCACCTGTTATTAACCCTATCCCACTGGGTTATTTTGATCACTTGAGTCCACTGGGGGGGGCCATTTTGGCCCCCCCCCCTCAAATCTCGGCAACGAATGGACCGATTGACTCGAAATTTGGCACATACGTAAAACTAGTCTAGTAGAATAATAATTTGAAGAAGAAAAAAAAATTGGGACCATTATTTTTTTTTTTATAATTAATTATAAATTTTGAATATATGCCAAATTTTTGACGAATTTGGGGAAAACTTGGGATTTTCATCTAAAATCAAGAGAATTTACAGGATTTCTTCAGGTTTTCAGGTAAAAATACTTTCAAATGATGTAATTCATCATATCCATGTTTTTTATGTTAATACATATATCACTAATTTGCATAAATATGCAAATTAGTATTCCCGGATTTACCCACATTGTTTTCATTCTTATGTATTTTATTGTTTTTATTGTTTTTGTTTGTTTGTTTTTTAGAAGAATTTATCTCTGAAGTGTATGAATTAAACTAATAACAAAGAAATAATCCAAATTATAATTCAATGAAACAATTATAACAGATTTGGAGTTTACATGGCATCGGATGTAGGAATTACATAGAAACCTGTACAAAAAATTGAGATTTTTTGTGACGGTCGAGCAATTATCGACCTCTAAAATCAGTTCTACATGTCCAACCGGGGTGAATTATATATCAAAAACGTGCGGGAGACTTGAGAGAAAAAAGTCAGGAAGTTTGAACGTGAAATTCCAATCGGTCTAGATGCACGTCGAAAAAAACGACAGGGGGGGGGCCAAAATGGTCCCCCCCCCAGTGGGATTAGGTGTTTAAACCAATATTATTATATCTCTGTAAAAGTAGTTTACGATATAAACTAAACTGTATTTTAAAGGCAACCTGCTTATAAAGACCATCAACTTATAACGACCACTTATTGCATATCCCTCAGGTTGCGGTCTTTTTTAGACAGGTTTGACTGTATAACAAGATTTTGTTATAACAATGCAATGATCAGTGTTCTACTTCTTTATACCAAGAGTCGACAGATATTACCAAAGTATACAATTGGAACTATTATAACTGTGTCAAACCCAGGTTTAATAACATCATGTAATACAATGGTAGATTTCTAGTTGTTCCAAGTATATATTCGTGTATATTTAATGTTTATGGGGAAGTGGGGAATTCCCCAGAAATTCCCGTGGGACTGTTGTTGTATACACATTAGGTACATTTATGATTGGTGTATCATATATCATTCCGACAAAAACTGCTCCTTTGGTATCACTTATATAGTTCACATAGGTCCAATATTAAAGGGACAGCCCCTCTTTTGCAAGCCAAATTTCAAAAGTTTGCGAGGTTATATGTCTTATATGAAAGAAAATAACATTTAATAGCATGCCTGAAAAATTAGGGCTTGAAATCTCTTTTTCGTGGAGTTATGGACCTAAATCTAATAAACCATCGTCCAACGGTTAATTGTGCATTATATGTGTATTCACCCGTCGAGAAAGTTCGCTCACGGATTCCACGGAGTCCCACAGCGCTATGCGTGACCCCTATGTGACCCGCGCTAGCTACTGACCCTGCACAAATAACAATGGGTAAGTGGTACTAAACAAAATAACCAAACCTCTCTTAAACTGACTACATGTAATTATATATTCTTCATTTTTGTATATCTTTTTCCGTGGCATACCTTTACAAATGTCGTCTTCACAATACCTTTACAAGAATAAGTACAATATTGTTGTAATATTATGCTAAATCAGTTAAACTCCTTTATTCCTGGTTTGATGGAGGGAGCATTCGTTTTTCATTCGTAGAATCCAAATTACAGGGCTGTTCGATCTGATTTGTTTTGTGTGTGTTACATTTATCCCCATCCGTCAACTGGAAACTGTCGAGACCGTTTTGTAAAAGAGGCCTGTCCCTTTTAAAGACTGTACTATAAACAAACGTGAAATAAATATTTTCGCATTGATTTTTAGTGTGTGCATGCATCGCATACTACAGTGTGTATTGGTTAAACTTCATTTTTGTTATTTTGTATTAACATAAATAATTATGTGTTTACTGTACCATAAACAAATGTGAAATAAATATTTTCGCATTGATTTTTAGTGTGTGCATGCATGGTTTACTGCACAGTGTGTGTTGTTCAACTTCATTTTTGTTTATTTTGTGTATATACATACATAATTATGTGTTTATTGAGACAGACTGTGGCATAGCTACAGGAAAGCAGATGGGGGTCGGCATATGCCCCAATAACTTAAAAAAACAATAACATGTGTGGAAAATACTACAAGATGTATGAAATAACCCCCCCCCCCCCAAAAAAAAAAAAATAAAATAAATAAATAAATTTAAAAAAATAAATTTAAAAAATAAATAAATAAATAAATAAATAAATAAATAAATTAAAAAAAAAAAAAAAAATCAATCAATCAAAAAGACTGGTGAAATAAATACACATTATATTCAAGATATAACAATAAAACAATTATACCGAAATTATTATTCCAACTAATTCCCTTTGAATGTAAAACATGCCAAACTCTCACCTCTTTAAACTTTTTCTCTCTCTCTCTTGATATTTCTTTCTCCTTGCTCTACACATACCTTTACTCACACGTCATATCTTTATGCCCATGTTTTGTTTATTCTATAGGTCTTTAAATCAACATACCTGTACAGTGTCATGTGCCCCCCCCCCCCCCCCCCCCCCCCCCCCCCCCTCCCCCTCCACCAATAATTTGAAGGAAAAAAACAATAGAACACATTAGGGGTACATTTTTGAAAAAATAGAGAAATACCCAAGGTGTGCCCCTACCCCCCCAAAAAAAAATATATATAAAAAAATATAAAAATAATACAAAATCAGTTTGACCAAGGGGGGGGGGGGGGGGGGGGGGGCATTGAAAAAAAAAAGAAATACACAAGGCAACGCCTCTGTCAACATATGATATGATATGAACAATTACGAGGGCTGAAAAGAGGTAATACAAGTATTTCAAATAAATAGAATATATCTATACATCTTCAAATAATAAGTCTTTAATAATACAAATATACAATACAAAAACATAATACAATATGTTCGGAACAAACATTATTACATTACAATCTACATGATATATTGCAATAAATACATAGTTGTGACAAATTGTTCTAAAATAAACCGTTGATAGTGACAAAATTGCAAATGCATTTCACCTAAAAAGATGTGTGTATTTCTTTAGTGATTGGAATAGGTGTGATTAATAATTTACCCCAACCTCTCATACATGTTTATTGTTTTAGCTTGTCTAAAAAAGAATACTATGAATAATAAAGTCCTCACTAATCCTCAAAAATCTTCAATATTTAGACAGTTTTTTTTCTTCTGAAATATAACTTTGAAATTTAATAAAATACTTGCATATGTTTACTACTTAATGTTAACAAGAGGTTTATACAATACAATTAACACAGAGTATACATACATGTATGATTCTTATGTATTTTCTTTGTGCCACAGACCAGTTGTGTTGTGGTACATTAGTTTGGGACTTCATCTTTCAATGCTTCGGTTATATGTTCAATGCCCATTAACAAGATCTGTTGACCTCTCGGGGTCCCTCGCTTCCGATGTTCAAAGTAATCCGGAGAGCTGGTTCTTCTAAAGTTGGTACGAACATGAATTCAGAGCTTCTAACAAAGATGATCTATGAAATATTTGTTGAACTATATATATATGAAGATGATAAATAAGACTCTTCCATTATCTTGTAGTTCTCTGATCCCATCCCATGTCTTTGTTTTCGTTATTTTGTGTACCTTGCTATTACGAACATAAATTCATAGCATGTGAAAAAGTTGTTTTTTATAAAAAAAATATTGTATGAAATGCAGAGTTGATAAGTAAGACTCTTCCATTATCTTGCAGGGGGATTGAGGAAGAGGTTGGGAAAGAATTTGATTCCCTCCACGGACTCGTCTCGACACGCCCTGCCAACTTCCTCTGCTGCCAGCAGCCTAAGAAAGCAGAAAATAATGAGAACAAACAATTAGTTAACATTTTTTTTTTAAACATACCGTAGATGGTGTAACATTTATCTTAAAGGCATAATGTTGCTGTGTTCCTCAAACAAGTCATAGCAAAAATTGTCACTTGTTGATTTATATATAGCTTCTGGATGATTTTTAAATTGAAAATGATTGACAAAAATGATCTTGAGCGTAGGCAAAATTTATGGGGTGATTAATGGTGCAGTTTTAATCAATCATACAAAATCTTTTGTAAACAAAACATAATGATAAGTGTCATAAAATGTTCAGACATGTGACAACAAGCAACAAGCAGCTGTTTTACTACTACTCTTTCTAACATCCAATTTAGAAATATTTGAAAAACAGATAATATCATAGACAAAACAAATGTGTGATGTGTGACAGTTCCCCCACCATATATTTATTTTTGATTAAGTTCCCTACACATTAAACCGAATTTCATGTAAATACGACCAACATTGACCCTTTGGGCAAGGACGGAGCATCATTCAAAGTCACTCGCTGTACTGGCGAATCCCATTCATCGCATACAGCATGGAGGCTGCCATTGATGTTTATGTAGCTCGGATTTAGAATTGTTCGCTCAAAAATGTGACGTCAAACACGTACTACTCTTTTTTGCGTGTGCACAATCCATGCGAGCTGCGAGAGCTAACAAAAAGAGCCTGAGCTTGTTAGTTCGGGTACGACGTAACATTTTAGCGCGAACAACTAAAAAATCTGGGTTTTAAAGCATATAATGGCAGCCTCCATGCTGTACGCGATCAATGGGGTTAGCCCATGCAGTGATTGACTTTGAATGATGCTCCTCCTTTGCTCAGAGGGCAAACGGCGGACATATTTGCATGAAATTTTGTTTTAATGTGTAGAGAACATAATCAAAAGTAAATTGTAGGTGGGGAAACTTCTCCTTTAATCATATTTCATGTATCGTAAATGACATTTTAAGTACCCTAAAATAACATATTTTTAAAAGATCTTGCCAACAAATTTAGAAAAAGGAACGAGGTAATATCTATTTGTGCTTTATAGATTTGTGTTTTACAGTTTTGTGGGGAAATATATCAAGTGAATTCAATCCATTCAGGACAAATTCCTAAAATACTCTAGACTGCAGTCTTTGAAGGAATGCTCATTAAATTTTAAAAATGCAAATTGGGTCTTTCCCACTCATACGCACATTACCTTTATTGGGTGTTGCAGGCAATGCATAGCTGGCATGCATTTGTTGACAAGCCAACACATGCATCTTCTATGTACCCTGCGCAATCAAGAAATTAAGTGTATGGCACGTAAATGGTCATACCCTATAAATACGATCATTTATTTTTTGTAGTTCTCCTCTTACCGTGCTTTTGCGAGCATGACCGAGATGCCAGCTGCTTGGGCCAACTCATCAGCACTCAGGGAGGTTCTCTCATTAAGCTGCAAAAAAAAAGAAAAGAATGAAACAGACTATAATAAATATTGCCTTTTGTTTTATTTAGCAGTGAAATATAACAGACAAATATGGACAATAATTAAATTGTGTACATAGCCATGTAGTTCAGGTAGTAAATGATTTGTTGTGTTATTTATGGCTGCCAATAATTTCATTATAACATTAATTTTGAGCTTATATGGACATCCCCCCTAAAAAAACACTTTTGTTGAATATTCACTTAGTTGGATAAATTTGTATCAACATAAAAAATATATACACAGAGTAGAGTAAGTTATTCATCTATTACAAGCTGTTTCATAGTCACCACTAGAGAGCGTTTTGAGGTATTTTCAACAGTGACTGACATAAATTTAGTATGGTGTATAGGAGTGATTTTAACATCATTAATAATTACGGTCTACTACTACTTCCCCTGTCCTTAGCTGGTATCGGAGATCTTTGCATATAAATGATAAATCCCCTAAAACATATGGGACTAGACCAATGAAGTAACAGGGCATGCATGTATTTTAACAGGTAATGTCAGACTTTAAAAACAAAATTGTATCTATACTAATATTTTGATTGATAGAAACAAAATATATGGTACAAGAAAAGGAACAACTTTCCATGTTAAAGGTATGGTGAAATCCCGGCTTTGATTCAGGTTTATAGCTTTAAATATGTGCCTATATTGATATACCACACTCTTTTTTTCAAAGAAATCCTTAAGTTGGGCAAAAAAGGTAAATTTCATGCAACTTTTTTGCTTGTTTTCGCATCGGCGTTCCATGCTGCTAAAAAAGTTATTTATAGCGGAGCGGGAATGTGCGCATGTGCAACCCGAATCATGACATCACAAGAAGACCGCAACACGGAGGAACGTGCATGGTTTACATGCAGAGCCTATGACTTGCTAGTAAAACAAACTTGTTTTTGCTTGTAAATTGAGGCTTAACTGAAAATTCCTAAAAATGAATTATAGCAGCTTGCAGCAACACATCTGAGTGTAGATCGTCCATGATATAAACTTTAACAAATGTTTGCAAATATTGAAAAAAATCGAAATAATATCTCTCTGTCAACGTGAGTATTGCACTCAGCGTGTACGTCTATGACCGAGCTATTCTGCGATTGCCTGCATGTGACGTCACAAAGATGACGTCATTTTTCTTCGCCCGGACTCAATTTTTTTACGGGGATTACTAAAGTGAATTTAAAAGTTGATTTTTTTTTTTTTTTTACTGGGTTTTCCGACGCGGAAAATATGTTTTTATCAGTAATCTTCATGAAAATCTACCTTAGATACAGTAAAACACAATTTTTAGGTAGTTTTCTTGTCAGCTAACCTTTAAGAAGCAGGAAGCAGGGCCCATGGGCACAATTATGGACCAGCGGCATATACCATGGTAATTAGGATAACTATCCCAACTATCCCAGCATATCTAGAAATCAGTGAAACTAGGGCTGGACCTGGGTCATGGTCGAGCTCTCGCCCCCAGGTTTCATGTGAATGACCTGTCTTACAAAAACTGATCTATTGCAGAGAATGATTTGGAAGATATAATGGAAGGGGAAAAAATGGAAGCAGTGCATACCAGTTCAGCCGTTTGATCAATGGCAGCTTCTTCTCCCTTTGACACCGACTCCAAGACCAGAACCCCACTTGTGAACTTACGTAACCTGCAGTAACATAAATCATGTTTACCATTGAAATTAGGAGTGAACTATTTATATTCCAGCAATGGGTCATAATATTTGCTAAGAAGTAACATATATAAGTCTTTAAACACATTTCTTCAAGTGACATAACTAAAACAAGATAAAGACCACAGATAAAGTGATATCTAGTACAATATGAATGTAAAAAGCTCAGAAATTGTGGTATAGACGAGCAAAAAGGACATAAATGCTGCCAAAATTAGTACGGTAGGCAAAAAGGAAAATGCTGTGTACCCCACACCTACAAAGATGACAAATTCATACCTCAATGAAATAAATGGACAACAGATATCGGCCCAAAAACATGTAATTTTGACAATAAAAATACTAATTTTTAGGCCAAGATCATGTAATGCTCATGGTAAAACTATCATGATTGGGCCAAATTAGATCGGTTATGAGGTATAAAGGATGATTTTAGGCCATCTAAACGGGTGAAAACCTCTGTTATTTTTGGCAAAGCCTGTGCCCCTTCATGATAATCCAAGGCCTGGCCCCCTCTCCCCCCCCCCCGACCCCCTGCCCCTGAAAAAATCCTAGCTATGGGATCTCACCTGAGAGGGAGACGGAGTCTCTCGAACTGCTGACACGCATCGATCAAATCATCAGGCGACAAAAGCTGGATAGGGGAACAAATATACATTATATTAACAAGCTCATGGTCCATCAAGCATTTCAAGTACTAAATTCCTCTTAAAGGGCAATGAAACTATGGCTTTCGGCTATTATTATCGTTTAGAGGGTGAACAGACATTTTATTTGATACATAACTTGGCAATTTTGGCCTCCTGGATCCCATGAAATCCTTACGTGAACATACTCACATTTTACTAATTCTTACGGCGGCAAAAGGTGATGTGAGCGGCCATGTTCTTGTAATTGTCCGACATGCTTTGCAAACTATGACGAGTGCGCTACAGGCCGAACAAAAAGCTTTTCACTGATTTACAGACTCGTCAAAGCATCTACAAGTATTCAGACAATGGTTTCAATAGGACTATAGAAATGCATTAGTGCATATCACTGACCATAAGTCCGCACACACCTAATAATGGCGGCCTCCAGTGTTCGCATGAATAGTGGTAAACCCGATAGAGTTTTCACATATTTCTCCCAAAGCAGAAATCTGAGTCATGTAATATATAATAAAAAGGCATATTACGATATATCAAGTAGGATAAACTCTATTCTTGAGTTGCATTGCCCTTTAAGTCCCAATTAACTGCATCTGGGTAGAGTAGAGCAAATGAGAATTAAGTGTCTTGCTTAAAGGGATCTAGTAACTTTGTTGATTATGTGCAAAAAGTGATGAATGGTTGATAAAATATGTATTTTTGTGATCTGATATGTCCACTAAGTAATGTGTTAAACCCATTTCATGCTTGGTAATACAAATATAACAAGGCATGTGAGAACCGCTAGAGTTTTAAGTTTTGTGGATTTGGACAATGTTAATAGATCCCTTTAAGGTCATAGATAAAATACACTCTTGTGCTGTAATATGTAGCATTCATCAACGTATACCTTTTTCTCACATAAAAAATAGTGGTTAGTAAAAAAATTGCACATTTATTGAGCAGTAACACTGCTGCTAATGAATATTCATATATTCGTGAGCAGCAATGCTCATTAAATATGCAATTTACTAACCAGTGGTTATACATTTTTCTCATATCAAAAATAGTTGTAAGTAAATTTAGTAAATTCCATATTTAATGAGCATTGCTGCTCATGAACATATGAATATTCATGAGCAGCAGTGTTACTGCTCAATAAATGTGCATTTTTTTTTACTAGCCACTATTTTTTATGTGAGAAAATGTATATGTTGATGAATGCTACATTATGCATTATTGACTGCTTTGAGGGGCATATTGAAAATTATAGGCCCAAGGTCATATCATGGTTTGAGATCACTGAGGGCCTATAATTTCAATATACCCCGACTATTAAAGCAGTCAATAATTGTTTTATATACCGAATTAACCTTTAATCCGATTGATTCATGTAATCATTACAAAAATAAATGATTTAAATTAAATTAAAGTATAATATAAAGGAAAACAAACCATTGATCATGGAACCATCACTGACTGTGTTCTGTTTGTGACACTGACCGCCTTTGCATAATAGTCATAGTGCAGAGCAGGTATTGCGTTGCTCTGCGCTACCTTTCCATTCATGGTTACGCGCATTAACAACTATTGCGCACCCAAATGCAAAACGCGCGCATCAAAGTGAATAATTAACTCGCTTAGTACATACACACGTGTAATTGAATGGGGAAAATAGTTATACGTACATTACACATACAGCTAGCTAGTGAAGTGCAGCGGGGATGGGCACAGGCGTATGCATGCAAGTTAATTGTTGAATGACGAATTACTGTCGCGACCACGGACAACGATGCAAAATGTGCACCATTTCAGGAATTTAAAAATTTGAATACCGCCATGTTATACATTTTGTGAAAAAATCAATATGCTCCCCCGGAGCCCGCTTTGTTCGTTTTGTTTTTATTTATTTTGTTTGTTTGCTGAGCGGGCATATCGAAAAATATGCCCGCTCGTTCAACCAATCAGATTGCAGGATTCTCGATGTGAGGTATATAATTGACATTAAAGGAACTACAGCGTCTAGATGGCCTAATTTTCACAATTAGGCTCTCTATACGTAATTTTCCCTCAAGAAAAGGAATTTGGCAGTCATTTCCCATGAAATCAATCAATTTTGGGGTAATTAGTAAATATCTAATTGTTCTGGGAACGCCCCTTTTAAATCGCCAAAATGCGACATCATCTAAAGAAAGGACTAATGAACTAAATTCTGTAGATGACGTAAGCCAATGAATTGTCAATCACATGTCAATCACGCTGCCGATTCCGGACCCTAAATGTGGGTGGGGTGTAAACTGGCTGCTAAGTGAGATTTGGCATCAGAAAATTAGTCTAAAATCACTACTGTGTTTATTTTCATGGAGATTTTTTCGGGAGACCTATTTTACAAGTCATCAACTATGGAATAAGTGCCAAAGTATGTTGTATTCTTCAGTTCCTTTAAGCCCTTGTCATGCCCTAAATCAGTGTTATATGCATTCCAACAGCACTACAGGGTGTTTTTTGTTTTTTTTGCTGTGAAAGTTGGGGGTGCGTTTTATACATGAGTGTGTCTTATACACAGAGATTTACGGTATTTGTCCCCATATATGGGCAAGTGCTTTGAAAAGTTATGCATTTAGTTACATGCAGTTACTCTGTTCATGAATTAATTGGGTATTTTTTTCTTAATTTTCTTTCATTTTGGCTGGCTGACACTGAGCTTTACGGAAGTTTACCATCACATAATATTTTCTCCAGCTTTTGATTCGAGCATTATCATCTTAGAAATATTGCCACTGCCAAGTCTTGGGGGAAAAATTCTATGAATAACAAGATATGGTGCAAATTCTGTTTGTAGACCAATTTGGTGATGTAGAATGATTCAGTACTGGGCTGGTATTCAATTCAATACTTAGATTAAGAAAGACGTTTACTTATCATTTTGATAGGCTGAGAACTTTACTTATCTCGTATTAAAATCGGTTATAAGACTTTCACTTCAGTAAAACTAAACCTAAATTTATTAATTGGAGAAAATATGGTATCAAAATTTTGGTGAGATTTTCAGTCGTTAAATTAATTGAATTCAAAGTTTGGCTATTAATTTACTTAAGCCCAATACTATTAAAGTAGACTGCTTAAATTTTGACTTACATGTAAAATATTGAATTGAATACTGGTCCCCAAAATAGACAGACTGGAGTCTATGAAGCATGCATACTATACAAATATTATATTATCTTGAATGAACTAAGATGTAGATTTCCGCATATTTACATTTCACTACTTTCAATTAAATACATATTATATATGAGAATGGATATAGCAAAACCCTGTACTTGTTAATTTAAGTTTTGAAGAAGAAAAAATGGACATTATAAGTTTACATTATGCATGTTAAGGAATAATGTTTGTAAAATTGAAAGTCATATCTTCGCCAATTATTGACCAATTTGTTAGAACGAAACATCAAATTTTCTCATGGCTTGTAAATCTACATTTTGATTTTTGCTGACAAGTGCACGGTTTTGCTATATATCCAGTCACATAAATGAAAAATGAAACTTACTTCCATTCCTCTTGCTCGGTTTATTCTGCAGTAGACATCGGTAATGGCCATCATACCCCCGCTGTCCTGTGTTAGTATAAAACAAGAATATTATACATTTCCAAATATATTAATCAATCTATTGGATCATGAATCATTAACTGGTTAATTGCTAGATTTTTTGTAAGAGTATTATCATCAATGGGAATATCACTATCATCATCATTTGGGAATATCACTATCATCATCATCAGTAGAACTATCATTATCATTACAAAAACCATAACACCACCACCATTTCCATCGTCACCATCATTATCACCACCACAACATTTACCACCATCATCATCATTGTCATCGTCATCATCCTCATCATCATCGTCATCATCGTCATCATCATCATCATCATTATCATCATCACCAAAACGAGTATCTCCAACACCACCACCATTTCCATTATCATTGTTACCATTAAAATCACCACCACCAACACAAAACCCCCCACAACATTTACCACCACCACCACCACCACTACCATTATCATCATTACTATCATCACTATCACAACTGCCACCATCACCACCACCATCTACTCCGTACCTCCACTTGATCTTTGAGTACTTGCTGTGGGGTAGGTTATATACCAAGGCAGCAGATACGACTATTAGCATCACCACCACCACCACCACCACCACCACCACCACCACCACCACCACCACCACCACCATCACCATCATCATCATCATCATCATCATCATCATCATCACCACCACCACCACCACCACCACCACCACCACCATCATCATCATTATCATCATCACCAAAACCAGTATCTCCAACACCACCACCATTTCCATTATAATTGTTACCATTATAATCACCACCACCAACACAAAATCCCCCACAACATTTACCACCACCACCACTACCATTATCATCATTACTATCATCACCATCACAACCGCCACCAGCACCACCACCATCTACACCGTACCTTCACTTGATCTTTGAGTTCTCGCTGTGGGGTAGGTTACATGTACCAAGGCAGCAGATACGACTACTACTATCACCACCACCCCCACCCCCACCATCATCATCTACATCATCATCTACATCCTCATCTACACCGTACCTCCACTTGATCTGTGAGTACATGTGCCAGTTGTTTAGCCAGCTCCTCGTGGTATTTGAGCCCAGATCCATGCGTCTCCCTCGTCACTGGGTTGGCTATACCAAGACTCAGCAGATACGACTTGAACTTCACCGTCTACAATGCCAAAGAATGGAGTCAATGGATAGACAAAAAATATGGAAGAGAAGAAGTATTTTACACATTTACCATAATGCTGAATAGTTGGTGAATTTTCCGCCAAAATGAAAATCATAATATATATAGCTGCATTTAGTTCTTTTGTTAAACAGACATAGGTCACACTGCCTAGACTCAGCAGATATCAATTCAACTTCATGAGCAAATGAGAATAAGTGTCTTTTTTAGGGACACACATTCCAGATTGGGAATCAAACCTGTAATTCAGGGTTCATAGACTTATTTTCAAGTCAAATCCCATGACTTTCCATGACCATTACAGCAAGACGTCCATGACTTTTCACCACGATAAATAAACAAGTTTCTTTGCCTTCTTTCAGTACTTTTTTTATACCAAAATAAGTTCAAAAATCGTGATTTGTATTTCAGTAATGAGGAAATGCAGATAAAATTAAATTCCATGGATTTACTTTCCATGACCCATAAGATAATTTAACAATTTCCCCTTGACATTCAAGGCCTGGAAAGCTTAGAAGTCAAATTCCATGACTTTCCAGGTTTTCAAGGCCCTGTGTGAACCCCGTATTAAGTTGCATAACCTTTGCATTGAAAGACAAAAGCCTGAACCAATATACCACAGCAAATGATCAAGTGTTTGACATTAGGCCTGCCATCTACAGAATGCTAACAGTTTGTTACAAAAATCAATTAAATAAAAACATAGGGGAAAATGACCAGAAATATTTAATATAAATACAAATTAAAAGGGGCAAAGAAAACAGAGCTTCCCCGGGATTCGAACCCGAGACCAATGATCCAATGATTGTAAAGCGCTTAGAGATGATTATCAATCGTGATAGGCACTTTATAAATCTAGTATATTATTATTATTATTATTATACACTTCAAACAACTCTTACTACAAAAAGCTAATTAAACATACCTCATCCTCCGTTATGTCTCCCTGCTTATCTTTGATCTTGTTTGCAATTGTCTTTGTAAGATCAACCATTTCCTTCGCCTGCAATAATAAAAGAAATCAAATGCACAATGTCATTCAGTAAAGAAAGAAAAAAAAGATATCTCAAAATGTACTGGAAGCTGGTTATTCTCCATTTCCTGACCCTGTATTTTGTATTTTTTGTATGTGTACATATATTTTGCTTATTAAACAAATTGACTAACAGAACATGCCAAAGTTGTATTGCAAAATATCCTGGCATTCATGAATGCAAAATTACAAAATTCAAACAATTATTGAATAATGTTTTCTTTAATAGATTTTATATATAATATATCAATATACGTAAGTAAATTATAAGCTTGCTTGAGTTCATATAACCAAATTTAATAATTTAAAGAATGTTCTTCTGTGTTTCCAAAATGTTGCAATGCAATGATTATGTTGATGCTGTTTCTGCCTTAATGAAATTCATTTTAATACAATTATCTTATGATTTTATGTTTGACTTACCTTTGTCATAAGCTTGCTCAGATCCTCAAATGCCTATCGATAAAAATGATAAAGAAAGTTAATGTTTTGTACCCAATATTTAATAGCTTCCCTTGAAAAAAGAATAGAAAATAATTTTATGAATTTGCAATATAAAAAGTGATAACAAAGGTGCTGATGTTATCAGCAAAATATATGAAGAAAATGTTTCTCTACCTAGCATTCCACTTGCAGTAACATGATTACAAATTTAAATTTCACAGAGGGACATGTTTCAAAGATGGAAAAGGGAGTAAAAATCATTTATTTGCATTGAAAAGTCTTCAAATTATCTTTTTGTTTTGCCACATTTGTAGTTACGTATCCAAGCAACTGACTCAGCTTGAATCCATCAACAAGTAAGCTGTAAATATGAATGTTTTTTTAATATCATATCTGTCATGTTTATTGTTTTCATGTTTATTGTTCCATTTTTCTATTTTGCTTTAGAGCATGCCAATACTAAAAGACCTCCAAAAAGCACTGAAGGTCAAAATTATAGAGAAATTAACTCATTTAACTTTATTGTTGTAAGTGGTGTAGCACAAATTATTTGGGGCATTTTTAGTAAGGATTTTCCCCTTGGATTGTTTATTGTTTTGGTTGAATTATTTGGCGGGACACGTGCTCCCCCCCCCCCCCCCCCCTTGTAACATAGTAGTGATTTCTAAAATTATAACACGACCCACACTCATTTTGGGGTTACTGATACATCTGGTCAAGGACAGTAAAATTATATTTACATGTATATTAAATGTCATTTGATTTTCCACATTTATGATATAATGTATAGCATAGCACTGTGCCATTTCAAATCCATACACTTATCTTGTGTGCCTTCTCAACTCCCTGGGGAGCACATCGGCATCAGCTTTTGTTATGACACCTTTGAGATATTCATAGCGTGCCATTTCAATTCCATACAATTATCTTGTGTGCCTTCTCAACTTTCCTGGGGAGCACATTGGCATCAGTTTTGGTTAATACCTTTAAGATGTTCATTAATGATATCATGTGTAACACTTAAAGCGTGCCATTTAAATTCCATACAATTATCTTGTGTGCCTTCTCAACTCCCTGGGGAGCACGTTGGCATCAGCTTTTGTTATGATACCTTTAAGATGTTCATTAATGATATAATGTGTAACACTTAAAGCGTGCCATTTCAATTCCATACACTTATCTTGTGTGCCTTCTCAACTCCCTGGGGAGCACATCGGCATCAGCTTTTGTTATGATAACTTTGAGATATTCATAGCGTGCCATTTCAATTCCATAAAATTATCTTGTGTGCTTTCTCAACTCCCTGGGGAGCACGTTGGCATCAGTTTTTGTTATACAATACCTTTGAGATGTTCTGGTCCGTTTCCTTTCTCTTCTCTTCCAGCTTCCTCTCAATTCCCACAATGCCTTTGTGGATTGAACGTGGCTAAATATAGCATTAGGAAGAGAGAAAAAAAGGGTTAAAAATGTGAAGAAATCAAACAAAATTGAATACATGTATGCCTAAATTTATTTCGCAGTAGACTTTGATACACACAGACTTCCATAAAATAAAGATTTGTGCAGACTCTACGCAGAAACAGATCCCTATTTACAATCACCATATTACACAAATATTCTTAAATTAATCTGGCTGATGTAACATTGATTTGTCACGGTCTTTATCTTGAAAATTTTTTCTAGAGCTGTAATTAAAAAAAACAACCTTTTGATTGCATTTAAACTTCATTTTGACATATCATTAAAAAAGAACAGACAAGGGAATAACAACATACCTATTGAACATAAAATTCAATCTTTGAATATGAAAACAAAAATATTCTTTTTATATCTACTACAGGCTCATACGAATGCCTCAGTCGCACCTTTGCGTATTTTGCTGCGCTAGCCGGGTTATATCAATACGCAGCCGTACCCAGCAATATGCTGCAAATTTGAATTTAGCAGTCACATATTGCGTATCTAGCTCGTCCATGCCACGCGTACAAAGCTGCCTAGACTCGCAGCATAGCAAGCGGCTAGCGCTACGGTTTGTGCTGCTGCGAGTGGTGTGCGAGCAACAGCATGACAATACCCGGTGGCAATACTCGCAATTATGCGAACGACAACGAGCTAAAGCGAGGTAAATCGTGCAGGAAGCGCAGTGACACACGCTCAAAAAAAGTGAGGTGCGCAGGATTGCGTATACCTGCGCTAGGCCACTCGCTGTTGCAAGCATTCACTGGTTGCCACTCGCATCCGCTCGTAGGCGATTTGACCTTGCATTTGCTTGCGATAGTTTCGAAAATGGTAAAACTAGCGAGCGACCAACGCACGCCTCTGCGCTAGTCTGCATACATAGTGAGCACGTTTCATTGCGTTTTTTTGGTATGTCTGCCTATGTCTGCGTTCTGGCAATACGCAGCAATATGCAAGCCAAATACGCAAAGGTGTGAGAGGTTACAGAGAATTGAAGTACCTGAGCTGTAGGTTTTGGTTTTGCTTGTTGGGTGGCTGGCATGAATTCCCACACCTTCCTTGAAAGCTGCTCGTTCAAGCACCTGAAAAACTGTAAATAAGATGAGATTAATTTGAAAGGTGAAATTAAACTGTTTCTATCTGGAGATTTATTATAACTTGTAATAAAATTATCATCATCATCATCATCATCTTTTATCACCGTAATCGTCATCTTCCTCCTCATTACCACCACCATCGCTATCATCATCATCATCATCACCATGATCAACACCGTTACCATCACCATCATCATCATTCTCATCATCATCACCATGATCATCACCATTACCATCACCATTACCATCACCACCACCACCACCACCATCATCATCATCGTTAGCATAATCATCGTCATCATCATCGTCATCATCGTCATCATCGTCATCATCATCATCATCATCATCGTCATCATCGTCATCATCGTCAGCATCGTCATCATCGTCATCATCGTCATCATCATCATCATCATCGTCATCATCATCATCAATCTTACCTCAGTTGCTCCTCCCTCCTTGAAGGAGAGTCTGATGTATGTGTTGGAGCTGCTCATGATAGGACCCGCTGGCTTGTTGGGCGGTGGCGCCTGAAGATGAACCACAACCTTGGAACTGTAAACAAACAGACAAACAAACAAATGAATACACAAAGAACAACATTGTTAGTTAAAAAAGAGAAGGATGCTACGTCACATTTTGTACTTCACAGATAATCGTGTATAAAGTTTGGGAGCCTTGTAGTTCACATCTAATTTAGCTGTCTTTCTTTTTTCTATTTATAAGTATTCTAACAAATTTAAATAATCATTATCTAAAAGATTTGGCATCAAATAGAGATGGCTTTGATCTTCAAGATGGTATGCAGAATTCATTTTAGCCAAAAATCAACTCGACGTCCTTCTCACTCTCACCTAAAAAAATAAACAATGTCATAAAGATATCATGTCACTTACAGACATGAAAAGTATTGTTCATAAAAAACACTGAAAAACTTTTGAGAACTACTGCGAGGGAGCGAAGCGACTGAGCGGGGGGAGGGTGTGGGAGATTTTTCAATTTTTGGGTTCAGAATCGTGCAATCTGGTGCATTCTGTGGTGAGATTTTTAACCCTATTAATAAGAATCTGGAGTAAGAGGATTCCGTTTAGCATAAAACATACTAAAACAGGCTCTGGGTAAACATTGTTATCATTACCAGCAAGCAGAGAGGATTATTTGAAGAAAAAAAGAAGACAAAATTGATTGGAGTAAAAGCAAAAATCTGCAGAAACGCGGAAAATGTTCATGCCTGCACTTAATCACATGGGACTTTCCCATGAATGTAATGTAACATTCATGTAGTTTAGACTGTATGTTGTGCAAGAGAGTGAAAAACAGTGAAGACAAAATAATTACATGTAAATGATATCATTAATTCCATAATCTCATGAAATATTACTACAATGGTAGCTCTGTAAATGTTAATGAGCATGTATTAAACATTTGACAACATTTCAATTCAAATTATCAAAAAACAAAATTCAGTCAAACCTGCCCTAGTGACCACCTGTCTATAAAGACCTGTCTATAGATAGAGACCACTAATGTTGACTCCCTTGGATGCAGTTTACATGTAAAATGAACCTATCTATTAGTAGAGACCACCTGCTGATAAAGACCACCTTCATCGTCTCCCTTGGGTGGTCTTTATAGACAGGTTTGACTGTATATGAACCTGTCTATAGAGACCACCTGCTGATAAAGACCTCCTTTTCTGTCTCCCTTGGGTGGTCTTTATAAACAGGTTTGACTGTATATGAACCTGTCTATAGAGACCACCTGCTGATAAAGACCTCCTTTTCTGTCTCCCTTGGGTGGTCTTTATAAACAGGTTTGACTGTATATGAACCTGTCTATAGAGACCACCTGCTGATAAAGACCTCCTTTTCTGTCTCCCTTGGGTGGTCTTTATAAACAGGTTTGACTGTAAATGAACCTGTCTATAGAGACCACCTGCTGATAAAGACCTCCTTTTCTGCCTCTCTTGGGTGGTCTTTATAGACAGGTTTGACTGTATATGAACCTGTCTATAGAGACCACCTGCTGATAAAGACCTCCTCTTCTGTCTCCCTTGGGTGGTCTTTATAGACAGGATTGACTGTACATTCTCTTTTACTTGCAAGATAAGTTATTATTATACTAAACATTTTGTTTACCTCTTCCCCTTTTCTGCATCGTCCTCAGCATATATGACTAAAGACAGAGGCAATGCAATCACTCCCTGCAAAAGATTAAGAATATTTGTTGTAAACAATGCTGAATGACATGTCTGAACACAGTACAAGGTATATTTTTTAATATTAACACAGAAAATCGTCTCATAGAGTTTGGTTTTAATTTAACTTTTGATCTATTTTTTGTTTGTTTTATATAAACAAAGTACAGCAAATCAATGAGGACTGATGCCAACTCTAGTGTGCTTCAGTAGAATTCCAATTGCCAAATGTTACAAACAATATCATGAGAATCAATAGTACTGTACCATAATCACCATAATTAAGTCACATTATTCTAATGACTTTATCTTTAAAGGGACTTAGTAACATTGTCCAAATCCTCAAAATAAAATTTTAATTATATAGCGGTTCCCGTATACCTTGTTGTATTTGTATTAACAATAAAATCATGGGACAGGTTTCGGTTTTTCAAATTTCCCTTTCGTTACAAAGATATGTATGATTGAAGTATTCAGATAAGAAAAACTCCGGGCGAGTTTTTCTTCCGTGTACAAAGTGAGTGCAGTGAGTTACTGAATATCACTTTGCACTTTCGCTCATTTCTTGGCCATACAATGTCCACTTGACTTGAAATTTTCACACAATACCCTGTGGACATATGAGATAACAACAATATACATTGCATCAACCATTCATCACTTTTTGCACATGTCAATAAAGTTACTAGAGCCCTTTAACTGTACATATATAATTTGATATAAATCTAACTTGGATTGCCCATAGATAGACCTTAGCCTGAAAACTCTGGCAAGACTTTTTTTTTTACTCACTTTTCCCTGCATATCCTTCCACATTAGCCTGTGTGACGTGAGCACTGCAATGCCATGATCAAACTGGGTCTGGAAAGAAGAATTTGTTCAGAGAAATTTTAGAGTAAAATCTCAACTGCTAATGTTCACTCAATTATGTGCCTGCAGGAGGGTGCAAGCAAGCAATTAGTAACCCGTTCCCTCTGATATTCAGGAAATCCCTAGATTCCCATAGACTTTGTACATAGCCAACCCGGTTCCTGTAAAAAACAAACACCTAAACTAAAGTGTCACATTCTACATGCATGCACAATTGTGGTTTCTTTTTACAAGCCTGCTAGCTTCCAGAGGAGTGCCAAGTACCGTAAATCTGTGTATGCCCGTTCTCTCGGCACACAGCTGAATGCACACTAACAATGGCACGCTTATTGCTCGTTGTTCAATGCTATGACGGGCAGTACTATGTTACTATATTTTAGGAAGTGCCCCGTTCCGTTTTTTGGGGGCCACCCTGTATAGTGAGTAGTGACTATATAGTCCCCACTGCCCCACATGTAATAGGGATGCCCTGGGCCAAGGGGCATGATAAGGGACCAGGGACATTTACAGAAATCACTCATACAGACATTACATTACTGTTGCGTACTACACGCGATGCATTGACATTGCATTGGCAGCCATAGGTGCTGGAACTCGGAACGACTGTCACTCATGCATTAAGTATGCACTGTTTGCTCCGATGATATTGTGTGTATGCCAGGTGTGTAAATTGTCATACGTCCATAGTACAGTGAAACCTCCTCATTACAAGCTCATTGGGCCCATTGAATTTACCTTGTTATGGTCATGTGTCATGAACTCGCCTCCAAATAGGATGGCGCCGTTACATTTTGGGGTTTTTTGCTACCATTTTCTTGATTTTTTTCAAAACTTGGAAACCTTTCTTAACAAATTTGGTATCATTGAAAAGATCTTTCAGAATGCTATATATCTGCAAAGTTTGAAAGGTATACCTCTTTCCAAAGTGGAGAAACAGCTATTTGAAGGTTGGAGCAAGAGGGTGGCACAGGAAGCGGTGTAACCTCATCATTACAAGCACATTGGGCCCATTGAATTTACCTCGTTATATCAGGGCTTAAAAACAATAAACTACATAAACCTGGACCTGTGAAATTACCTTGCAATATCAGGTACCTCGTAAAAACAGAGCTTGTTCCACTGTATGACCATTAACAATACAGATGCGATGGTAATTAGCATGTAAATTTATGAATTTTGAATGTAACCCTCTTCAAATGTTCTTCTAATTTTCTAAACTTCTAGAATCTAGGTTCTTCTCAAACAATTTTCAATTGATTTTCATTTTGTGTGTTACAAATCTGTCAAACATTCTCTTATTGTGACTTTGAATCTGTCAATCATTGTCTCTTATTTAATAATTGTGTGTCTTTGTCTTTCAAAGTTTCACTGGACTTTGACTTTGTCATTGTTTGTCTTTGAATTTGTTGATCCTTTAAATTAATTTTTGATTCATTATTAAAAATAATCACTTATTCACGTCAAACAAACAATTCCACCTTCAAACTACACCACACATTCCACATACACATCTAAAGTTTAAACTAGTGAAACTACTCATCTTGCATTATTGTTGTTGGTAATCCTGCTACAGAGATACGGTTACTGGCTCGTGACTCATCCTTACCGGGCTAGATGCGGGCAAAGCAACGTGTGAAGTCCCGCAGACTGAACAGCTTCCACAATCGACGGATCTGTCTTCGAGCAATTACCGCCCGAAATTGTGTTATTTTGGTAAATAAATGTAATATATTTACCTTCTGTTGTCCGTCATACAATCGAACTCCATGTTGCTGTTTTACAAGAGTTTCTCGAGGCAGCAAAGTGTCATTTGTCCACTGAAACCTGTCCATCCTTCGTCACAGACGTCAAATTTTTCAGTACACAATTTGTTACTGGTGCTGCGAGAAATGGCACTGAGACCCGCAGTATACGAAAGAAAATTAGCCCAAACATAGGGGGTTGGGGGGGGGGGGGGGGGGGGGGGGGGGCATTGCAATGAACGGGGATCACAGAAATACAATTGGGATGAATACAAATGGATTTGTAAGAAAATGTTACCAAATATTTGTTATTAATGAAAACAATGTATGATTAACTAGCTACATTTAGAATTATTTGCTGTTCTTGTAAAAATAACAAAATAAAATGCAAGGAATGGGCATATATTATACATGGCGCTCTATAAATGCTATATTATCATTGATTTTTTTTGGGGGGATGGTGTTTAGTTGTCAAAATATGGTCCCGGGCCTGGCCCCCAGCTACGCCAATGGCCAGTCAATAAAAAACTTAGCCATTTTCACTTTTTGGGGGAAACCGTGAATTGCATAGTACCATCAGTGGCATAGCGACGAGGGGGGGGGGGGCGTGCCCCCCCCCCCCCCCGCAATAATTTGAAGAAGAAAAAAACAATAGGAAACATAAGGGGAAATGTTTAACGTTAGAAATTTGTTTGGAAAAACAAGGAACTATATACACAAAGTGTGCCCCCAATAATTGTGCGTGCCCCCCCCCCCTCCAATCGGTCAGGGTCAGACCACCCAGAACGCCACTGATTACCACTACCTGAAGTCATAACCACGGGCGTCGATCTGTCATTGATACCCATTCATCAGGGGGGGATGATCTATTCATTCATCCCCCCCTGATGAATAGGTATTACGTAAGTATCGACGCCCATGGTCATAACTCTTGAGGGAACTGCATCCATCCCAGCCTTATTTCTCCCTGTAGGCCTATGGGGGTAAAATTGATGGGACAAGGTTTTGAGGCTTGTGAGGGGAGCAGGACATGCTATTTGATAATACGTTATAAATTACCTATCAGTGTTCCCTCAGAGACAGAGTTAGTGAATGGACAATATTATAGGGGGTCATTAAACCCTTTGTTCGCTTTGTTGGCTAGCCCCTACCCCAACTCAGAGCATGTTGACCTGCATCAACTCGCACTGGCTACCCCCCCCCCCCCCCCCTTTCCCCCTGTACAGAGGCGAGCAGCAAGATTCGTTCTTCAACAATACCGCCATTCTGAGAGTGTGTCTGCTATGATTCAACAACTTCAATGGAGTACACTGGAAAGACGCAGACACATCTCCTGCCTTAGCCTCCTCTACAAAATTCAAAATGGCATGGTAGCAATTACACCTGACCAACTCCTCACACCAATGGCCCCAAGCATCACCAGACAATACCACCCAAATAAGCTCAAGCATATACATACTCGAACTCAGCTTTACCAGAACTCCTACTTCCCACAAACTGTAACAGCATGGAATGCGCTCCCCAATAATATCTTGGCTTCTACATCACTATAGCCTTTGCGGGAGCAGTTGCCTCAATCGGCAATTAATGGGACACCTCACCGGTTCCCCTCGACTCTACGTCCTGACTGATGGACCCTGTCGAGTACCCAAGTAGAAGTAGAAGTCCCACCCCCCCCCCCCCCCCCCCCCCCCCCCCACACACACACACACGTACACATAATTATCGACCATAACAAAAACTGGCCTTGCGGGAAATACGCCAAGTTTGGTTTGAAAACCAGCCCTCAAGTACAGTCTTTATTTAGTCACTTTGTTTAATAGGTGATCATTTATACACAATTATTTACGTGTTATGATTCTTTTTCAATTTAAAATGTGTAATAAAATGACAATACAATATCATTACAGTAAAACATCAAATATTAACATTAACAATTTGTAATAGTTATTTATAATTACATAATTATGACACAAGAGGCTGGACTGCACGTCTACAGGGCGGTAAATTTAAAACTGTAAATCTATTGTTATTTACAACACAAGCAAATGAACTACAATTTTATTGCACCAAAAATACATCATGGGAGAAAACAGCAACAGTGATGACGACTTAACCGGGCTTTTTAGTCAGGTTGCAAGTAAACTAGGTTGGAAATCAGATCTAGATCTAGATGCAGTCCTCACTGAGGTGAGTAATTGTGACTTTTGAAAATAAAACTTGTAATGATGATGCCGATGGTCGAGTGAGTGCAAATTCAAGTTAGTCAGCATGGTCCCATAAACTGTTAATTGTGTAGTGTGATTGGTGATTGGTGGTGTCATTTCAATTATTCTTTTAACTTATCATTTGACATTTATCAACCCGTTGTTTTCATACAGAAAGTAAGTAATACATATATTGAAGGGTTACACTCCAAATTGATAATTTCTTCAGTGCAAATTTCAGTTCTAAGTAATAACATTTTTATTATTTCAATTGAATAAAAAACAAAAATAGAAGTACTAAAAGTATACTGTGTCCTATTACCGGATTGTAATAGTTTGACGGCACAAAACAAACAAACGATGGATAAAATCAAAGTGGAAATTATACGAGCAGCTGCATAAACTCATAAAGAACACATTTGATGAAAAATATCTTCAAGAATTTTCCAATTTTCTCCAAATCAACTTTCTTGTAAACCCTTCCAAAAAAGAAGCCTCTTCCCGACGCAAAATTTTGTGAATGTTTTGCATGGGACTGTCATTGACATGCGCGCTGCCACAGGTGCGCGGCAAAACGCGCGTAAAGAGCAACAGGACGCTTATTTTTTTTGGGAAATGATGGACATTTTTTGCTGAACATCCATTTATTATCCTCCGTTAATGCCGACTGTCAAATTCAACTTTCAAAATTTGAACATTTTTCCTATGTGAATTTGCATGTCCGGAAATACAACCTGTTCGGTAATACAACCCCCTGCTATACTAGAAGTAGAAGTAGAACTTAGAAGCAGAACAGTAGAGAAGTAGAAGAAGAACTTGTCTTGGAAGTTTGAGAACAAATTTTGCAAGAATGATAGAATCCATTTTGTTCTGTTCAACAATATAATTCTACTAATTAAGGGTCTAAGACTAACTACTAAGTTACACACAGTTACTTTCCCCTTGGTCTGGCTTTGAGTGTGCTTAAAAAATGCCTGTAAAATGACAATGAACATGATGAAAAAAGGTACAACGGCTGTAAAATAATACAACAATTTAACGTACAAATAAATGGGAAAATTAGCAAGCATGCGAACCTCGATGCCCCTTTTTTTTGTTACCAATAAAAATTAAAGGGTTACAAAAACAGGCCGAAATAAATCATAGACATGAGTAATCTCAAAACGAAAACATGTTCAATATAAGAATATTCTGAATAAACTTGTATGAGAATCGTTATGAAAATCAGTATATTTCTTTTCAAAAAGTTATGTTTAAAGTTATGTGCGCAAACTTTTATGCCCCCATCATACTTGTATATTATTCTTGGCCTATTAATAATTGTTGATGTTGATTTATTTTCTTTTGATTTCAGTTGTCACAAAGTACCAAAAAGAAAAAGAAGAGGAAAGGAAGCACAAACTGTCAGAAGAAAACAACGAAAGCAAGAGAAGGAAGGGATAATAGAGCTGGAGGCAACAAGTCCAAGACTCTCTCATCGAAGATCAAATCATCGCACAGAGAGGAGATATCAGACAGTCATAATCTGCCGAGAAATGACGAAAACAAAAAGCCACATGTTGAGTCAAGTAGAAGTGATGGTGTTAAAATCAATGGAATAGAAAATCCTCCCAATGGAACTTCAGATGAATATGTAAGAGAACCTCAGGAAAGAAGAAGCGGTGCACAGACATCATATTATTCAGGTTTAATTGAATCTGTCAATGGTGAAGAAAAACATGAAAATAGTGCCAGTGTCATCAGTAGTGGACAGACTGCCGATTGCATCCCTGAGGATGAAAACCAAGAGAGCAATCAAAGCAAGGAACAGAGTATTGTCAAAAGGGAAACAAATCTCTCGTACGAAGATGGCCAAAATGATTCCGGAGGTTCAGCAATCTTTGATTCCCCTCTCCCACGTTTCCTTGACTTTAGTGTCACTCCAGAAGAAAGCATGGTAACTAAAACGATCAATAATGAAAGTGCTGAAAGTCCTGAAAAAAGTGGGTGTGTAGATGAAGATGGGGACTACAATCAAGAAGAAAATAATGCACAAACACCTCAGAAGAGTGACAATACAGCTGCCCCGCTGTCGGCAAGTTTTGTAGATTCCCCAGAACCCATGCATTGGTTCATGTCTCCCCAACACAAGAAATCACAGTCATCCGGCGTTCCTCCATTGCATGTAATCGCTTCCAGTAGTGACGAAGATGACAACAACAGGAGTCGTGGTATCGTGGATGCTAACTACGATGTCATTGCAGACGAATTGCCAGATTTTAGAGTCCTGAGTTTGACGGAGCGACTTGCACAGAAGCACAAAGAATCCAAACAAAAGGATACGTCCCCGGCCAGAAAACAGAGGAGAAAAAGCTGTGCGAACCCAAGGTCAAAGCCACTGGTTCTCGACAAAGACTGGGCGGATGATGACGATGATGAAAAAGACCGAAATGAGGATGCTGATGTTGATGAAAACGATGATGGCAATGATGAGGAGGAGGATACGAATTACAAATTTGGATATGGGTCTCCTGACATGCGAAGCAATAGGCAAGAGAGTCCAGCCAATGACAGAGTCGAGAAGAAAGAAGTCACGGTGGAAAAAGCCAAGGGAAATTCTTTTCAAAATGCAAGGTATGGTTTTACATTTTTTTTCTTCTTTTTTCATGGTTGAGTCTTTTGATTTCAAGCTGTAATATCACACTTCCTGCAATTTTTGTTGAAATAACAGGACCCATTTAAAATGTCCGATTTTATTTATGAATTAACTTGCGATCTCCATAGACTGCAGTCAGAGTATTTTTGTGACCATTCCTGAATGGGATACAGTTTCTATGAATTTATCATGTTTTATAATATCCCCCAAATTCAAGAGCAGTTAATTTGATTTGTTAATCTGAAGTGAATGAATATTCCTTTTCATAATAAATGCAGAGAAATGGGATGCATTGTTTTATTTAAATGTTTTAGTTGCAGCAATGTACCAACTATTAATGTATTTGAAACAATAACATGATAATTGGTATTGTTTTATTTTTGATAATATTTCATTATCTTGATCTGACTTTCTTACAGGCTTTCTTACAGGCTCAAAGATCAAGATTCAAGCAGTGATGATGATTTTGAATCATGTGAGTATATATAAAATGTTGTGTTAAGGATCACTGATGTAAAACAAAATAAGGATAAATAGTATATTGCAGACTTGCTGGTCTCAGTTGCCGGTAATATTTGAAACAACAAATCTTTCTTTGAGTATGAAAGCGTAGGGAAAGACAATAGTTTCACTTTCTAATCCAAGCAATTTCATAATATCTAAACAAAAAGAGATAGGAAACTTGGTTGAATCTATGACCTCAATACTCATTTTAAGTTTATCAAATTATTCTAGAAAAGAGGTATCTAGAGATATTTGAAGAACAGCCCATTCTCAGGTAATGAGAAATATTTTTGTAACTACTGAGTAGAATAAAACAGTAATTAATTAACATTGTTCTGTTTTATCCCCATTTTGTGAAGTTTTGAATGCCATCAAGACTCCACAGCATCCCAGGGGAACAGGCCCCAGAGGAACAGGACGGGATTCTGATTCAGACGAGGTCATCGAGGTCATCGACGACGATGAGGACTTCATTAATGACACCCCTCTCAAGAGTAGCAGCGATGATGATGACGATGATGTGTTCTACCTCAAGCTGATAAATGCTGATAATCCTCTGACTAGCAGCAAGACCAGAAGCATCAGGGTAACTTGTATTTTGTGCTTTTATAAATCTGTTGTCTCTTTTGATTGTTATCAACTAACAAAGTAGTTCATGAGTCATGAACCCTGTTTATATGGACAGACTAGATGACTGAAAAGTGTTCAATATTGTTGGTGGGTGTGGCTATGTATAATCTGCAGTACATTTTCTATAATTAATCAGTATTTTTCAAAGTTAGATTTTAAATTTTGGTTTGGAAACATCACACTTCTGTACACAATCAAAATTAATCGATCAGGATTAGCCTATAATGTATTAATTGTGGACATTTGGCAAAATCAGGTGTCATGGTGTCAATAGCTGTTGTATTTATATATGCACACACGCACTTCTTCAGCAGAAGAAGCGACAGACTGTTGGGTGTTTTTTTTTTTAGGCGATTTCAATTGTTAACCCATTGTCTATGGGAACCTGGTGGGCCATGTATTAAAGGGGACCACCAGGCAAAGAACAACACATTATTATATGTTTTGGTACCGTTTTGTGATATCAAATAGATACCCAACATTTTGCAAAGGGATGTGTAATTCATAAACAAAGCAATTAATTTACACCACTTACGGAACCACTACTATTTCCTGGTTCCATACGGGCCAACCATTTGCGAGTGCACCAATGCTATTCACGCGTACGTTTGTAGACAATAGATTCCCGGGCGATTCGTTCGCTCTGCACACATTAGTCTTCGCAATTCAGACCGCATGAACGCATGCTTTAGAATGGTGATACGTTTTCCAATTTTTTTTCTTTTTTTTCTGGAAACATATTTTTGTGAACTCGTTGATGGAATGGAATACTAAAGATGTTACCTTTCTTTAATAAGAATATTATTTTTGGGTGGTGGTACCCTTTAACTCTAGAGGGATTTCAAAATCTAGTAGGGAACTGATCAATATGTTATTATCATTCTTCTGTACCTTCTTCATCAGAAGAAGCAGCCAACTGTTGGAAGCCGCTCAGGCAGTGTTCTTGGTGTCGTCATGGTTTCAGATGACGAGGATGATGATGATGAAGATGTCTTTGTCCTCCCAAAACCAATAACATCTGTGAGGAAGGAGAAACCCAAAGGTATGTGTAGTTTGAAACGCAGAAGCAGTTTCTTGTATAGAATACTTTGTAATAATAATAATAATATCATTTTATATTGCGCCATCGATCTAGAAATTCTATTCCAAGGCGCATTATACTATACCTGTATATTAGTACATGTACCCTGGCTGTAGCTGTAGCTGGGTAGATTATGTTCTTTACATTATCTAAGATATATATAGTTAATAACTTCAAGGTCAGCCAAATTAAAGAAAAAGAGAAGCATAGTGAACATATTTAAAGGGATATATACATTTGCTTCTTCTTCTTTTAGAAGTACTATGTTTAAGAGGAAAAGTTATACGAGCTGTGTTTTCATTATAGACAAGACTGTTTTTAAAAGATGCAATTCCCCATACACATTATTTCTGCTAGGATAAAAAATTTAGGCCCTATATTGCCTCTCATCTTATTATAATTATGGTTAATTATTTCTAGTCAGTTGTTCTCGCTTTCTACAGAGAAGACATACTTGTAGTCAAATATTTGCACTACAGAACAAAAATCTATCCTCAAACTGGATAACAAAAAACAACAACATTTGTTTTGTCATCGCAGCCAAAATGAAAACCTATCATGAATAAAACATTTATTTATAAATATGTCATTATTTCAGTCAGTATTTCTGCAACCACGTCAAAGAAGACACTGTCCAAGCCCCGTCATCCGCTGCAGACCAAGAGCTTGTCCTCCAACCTGACCAGCACCACCGTCCAGTCTAAGACTGACCCACCGGCTCCCGCATCGTTCCTCCGATCTCTCTCCACGCCGGGAAAGGGGGCGCTGCCGCGATCACGCTACGTCAGCGACTTCAAACGACACAAGGACGAGCTCACGCAGAGACTGTTCAGACTGTACAATGAGTCCGTCTTTGAGAAGAAGGTGAGCTAGTCAAATATATACTGAAGGCATGGGGAAACATGTGATGTTAACAGATATAAGATGTATTCTCGCTATTGCCTATTGGCAAAAAAGCTGCAAAGAGGGCAAATCAACAGCTACTTCAGGTTTATTGTTACATGGGGTATATAATTAAGTATACATGTTTTGCATATTTTCTAATGAGCACTCTAAAAGCAAATTTTGTTGTCAATTTGTCTGACAGCTTCCTGCGGACTTCAGCATCACGTGGAACAATCGGATGCGCAAGACGGCTGGGTTCTGCTTCTACAAGAAACGACTGGGAGAGAGGACGGCCAGGATTGAGCTCTCTGTCAAAGTCTGCGATACTGCAGGTACATAGTATTTTTCATTGTCATTGTCATCATTGTCAGTGTCATTGTCAATGTCATTGTCAATGTCACTGACAGTGTCATTGTCAATGTTAGTGTCAGTGTGAATATCATTTTCAGTGTAAATGTCAGTGCCAATACCATTACCAATGTCAAAGTCAATTGGTCTGTTCTGTTTTTGAATATGCAAGGATAAGCTGCCATGCAACCAAATTTGTTTGTATGTTTGTTATGTGTAAAATAGATTAACCTGGGGATTAACAGGTATTAATTAATCAGATTAATTGGTTAACATTTTTAAAGAAACATAAGAAATGTGTGCAGTATGGTCAAATCCTCCCCTTTTAACTGGTGTACTCCTCTAAATTTTATCCCACTAAGCTCAGACTACTGTATTACTTTAACTGAGTATCGTTTGATTATCATTTGATTGTAGAACGTTTTAGACTACTATATTTCTTTAACTGAGTATCGTTTGATTATTGTTTGATTGTAGAACATTTTGGACTAATGTATTTCTTTTGACTGAGTATCTTTTGATTATCGTTTGGTTGTAGAACGTTTGAGAGATACTCTGATCCACGAGATGTGTCATGCGGCTGCCTGGTTGATACATGGAGTCAGTGACGGACATGGAAAGTTCTGGAAGTACTGGTATGTCTGATATGTGTTCTTACACTTACTTCCTACACTGGTCCAGAAGGGCGTTGCATAAAGAGTTGCGATCAATTAGAAAACTTGCGATTAATTGCAAGTCAGAAAAAATAATTCAGAGTTGCGTATTTAGGCGCATTTTGTGACTTGCGATTGATCGCAACAGTTTATGCAACACCCCCCCCCCCCCCCCCCCCCAGACCCATAATATAATGAAGATCTTTGATTAATTGTACATTCAGAGCGAATGAACCGGCCGGGATTCTATAGTCTCCAAACGTACGCATTGGCGCACTCGCAAATGTTTGGCCCGTACGGAACCAGGATATAATAGTGGTTCCGTAAGTGGTGGTAATTAATTGCTTTGTTTGTGAATTACACAACCCTTTGCAAAATGTTGGGTGTCTATTTGATATCACAAAATGATACCAAATCATAAAACTATGTGTTGTTCTTTGCCTGGTGGTCCCCTTTGAATTCATGAAGTTAATTGTTATTATACTCAATCAACATTCATTATCTTTGCCAGTCATTCAATGTCACATACAGTCAAACCTGTCCTAGTGGCCACCTGTCTATATCAGCCAACCTGCCTATATACAGTCAAACCTGTCTCAGTGGCCACCTGTCTATATCAGCCAACCTGCCCATATACAGTCAAACCTGTCTCAGTGGCCACCTGTCTATATCAGCCAACCTGCCCATATACAGTCAAACCTGTCTTAGTGGCCACCTGTCTATATCAGCCAACCTGCCTTATAGAGGCCACCAAAAGTGATCCCCTGCAGATAAAAAATAATGTCATAGAATAGAACCTCTCTACAGAGGTCCCCTGCTGTGTACAGGGGCCACTTTTGTTGTTTCCCTTAATACGTGGTCACTCTACACAGGTTTGACTAGTATGTGTATCGTTCAGATTCACTGCAACCATGATTATTTTGTTCTATCCACTCTTGACTTTTGTTTTCAGGGCTGCTAAGGCCAACTTGTCTCACCCCGAGATCCCGGTCATCAGGAGATGCCATACTTATGAGATCCAGACCAAGTTCAAGTACAAGTGCAGGCAGTGTGGAAACATGTGAGTAGTAAACAGGGGTCCCACATACAGTGGAACCTAGTTATAAAGAGCTCTGGGTCTGGGGGCCCGATTACGGACCAGCGACATTTACCATGGTAATTAGCATCTTTGGCTCTAACTCGTCGATGTCAATATGCTAGAAAAAAAACCTAAAACTCAAAAGAACGTACTAGCATAGCATGTTAACCACCCTTACTCAATCAACCTTAAAGGAATTACCCAAGCATTATAGAGATCAGTAGAACTAGGGCTGGTCCTGGGACATGATTGTGCTCTCGCCACTTATGTAACAAAACCCTCTTATAACAAGATAATACAGTGGAACCTCGTTATAAAGAGTTCTGATATGACAGGAACCTCTTATAACAAGGCAATACAGTGATATAACAAAATCTTCTTATAATAAAGTAATACAGTGGAATCTATTAACATAAAGAGCTCTGAAATAACAAAACCTTCTTACAAGATCATATTTGGCTGGTACAAGCTCTCAATATTATTTAGTTTTCTTACCATGCTATATAACAAGATACCTCAAATAACAAGGTATTTTTCATGGTCTTAAGCTCCTCATTTTAACGAGGTTGCACTGTACATCATTCAATTCTCCCTTTTTTCTCTCTCAATGATTAACTCACTTGGACCAGTGATATTACTTATTTCATTACATCAAAGTTATACCAAAAAAGTATTTAAAAAACAGAATACATTGTTTGAACATTTTGATATATTGTTTTTATTAATAACTTAAGTCGACCTGTATATAACTGCTTTTACCTCAGTGTGAAGGCATTAGATGATATAATATATCTTTAATATATATGATGGCTACTTGTATTCACTTCTAAAGTGTCCAGGCTTCCAATTTGTCCACGAACAATATTACCAAGATCCTTTTAAATAGAGCCTATAAAATATGCCTTTGATTTATTTTGTTTCGTTCATAGTATTGGTCGTCACTCCAAGTCCATCAACACAGAGCGGTTCTGCTGCGCTCTCTGTAATGGAAGACTGGAACTGCAACCCACGCTGAGGAAAGACGGAACACCGGCCCGGCCGCGGGGACCAAATCCGTTTGCCGCATTCGTAAAAGAGAACTACGCATCGCTGAAGAAGACCCACGGAACCGCAAAACATGCCGATGTCATGCGACTTCTTAGCCAGGAGTTTTCTAGCAAGGCAAAGATAACCGGAACATGAACATAATCATTCCATTACAATTTGTAGAAGATTAATTAGTTTTGGCTAATGTCGAATTAAAAGAATTATGAAATCATCACTCCTATGCATCTTTTTGCCTCACGGTTCCGAATAGTTTTTGCCATTCCATGTTAAAAGAGAACTAGGTGCCGGTGAAGGAAGACGCACAGAACCACAAAACATGCTGATGTCATGCGACTTCGGAGCCAAGAGTTTTCTATCAAGGCAAAGATAACAGAAACATGAGCATAATCATTCCAATCCAATTTATATAAGAGTAATTAGTTTCTGCCAATGTAAATTTAACAGAATTATGAAATCATCACTCCAATGCATTTTATTTGCTTAAGGTTCCGAACATTAATGCCATTCCGTATTAACACTGAGAGCCAGGGATTTGAATGCTCTATGGCATTTGTGTGTATTGTAACTCGCAAAAATGCGAGCTTGGCATGCTAGGAGTTAAGAGAACTACAGATCGGTGGAGAAGACGCACGGAACCGCAAAACATGCTGATGTCATGCGACTTCGGAGCCAAGAGTTTTCTATCAAGGCAAAGATAACAGAAACGTGAACATAATCATTCCAATCCAATTTGTAGAAGATTAATGAGTTTCTGCCAATGTAAAAATTAACAGAATTATTAATGAAATCATTATTCCAATGCATTTTATTTGCTTACGGTTCCGAATAGTTTGTGCCATTCTGTAAAGAGAACTACCTATCGGTGAAGGAAGAAGACACATGGAACTGCAAAACATGCTTAAGCCATGAGACTTCTAAGTCAGGAGTTTAGTAGCAAGGCGAACAAATAACAAAAATCATGACAATATTAATTCCAATCTAATTTGTAGAAGATTTATGAGTTATAATCATTCCAATGCAATTTGTTGCAGCTAGTTCCGATAAAGGTTTGTGTCTGAGAAGTATGCTTCCATGAAGAAGACGCATAGAACTGCAAAACGTGCTAGATTATAAAGTTTTCAGGAGTTTTCTAGCAAGACAGAGATAACAAAATCACAACATTACCATACCAATCCAGTTTGGGCCATGTTTTCTAAATCTGTTTGATCCACTTGTAAGAGAGAGTCTTGCAGAAGACGCACAGAACTGCAAAACACGCAACATGAAGATGTTGCTAAGTATGTTAGGAGTTTTCTAGCAAGACAGAGATAATAGAATCATAACATTACCATTCAAATCCAGTTTGGGCCATGTTTTTTTTTCTTCAAATCTGTTTACATTATCTGAAAGAGAGAATCTGTGAAGATGATGCATGTGATGATAGCTACATGTAAGTACCCAGTCAGGATTTCACGAGTAAATAAAAGCTTCAGATCCCTGAAGGCTTTCTCTTTCCCTACTAAGCCCTCCGCACACAGAGCCGACTCAACCCGATCCGACTGGTTTTCAGTGAGGCTAGAGTCGGTTTCGCTCAGTCGGAGCCGATTCAACATGTTGAATCGGCCTCGAATGATCTCCGAATGACTCTTGACCAGCAAAACAGGAGTCCTGAGGCAACGTATACTGAGCTGAACCGACTGAAAACCAGTCGGATCGGGTCGAGTCGGCTCTGTGTGCGGAGGGCTTTAGGCAACACTATTCTACCACATTTTTTGCATGCCTATAACTTCAACACAAAATTCTTCATCATTACCTTTATTATTCATTTGAACAGACTTTCTGCCATGTCTAGAAATTTCCATTGTGTTAATCTCAGGTATACCTACATGTATTTATATCTTAAGCACTTTATATACAATGAGTAAGGGGCAAGATTGATTGTTTTCATCATCTGTTTTTGTGAAGGAGTAAAAAGAGAAGAAAAAAAACAATAAAAAGGGAATCAATTTGTCAAGAGTAAGAAAATGTGACTTTATCTGATACAAATATTTGTTTTTCAAATCATTATACGGTCATGCATTAATTAAACCAAATTCATATCATTGTGTAACCTAATAATTAAAGGGTACCACCACCCAAAAATAATATTCTTATAAATGAAAGGTAACATCTTTAGTATTCCATTCCATCAACAAGTTCACAAAAATATGTTTCCAGAAAAAGAAGAAAAAAATTGGAAAACGCATCACCATTTAAAAGCATGCGTTCATGGGTCTGTAAGAGACTAATTTGTCCAGAGCGAACGAATCGCCCGGGATTCTATTGTCTCCAAACGTACGCGTGAATAGCATTGGCGCACTCGCAAATGTTTGGCCTGTACAGAACCAGGAAATAGTAGTGGTTCCGTAAGTGGTGGAAATTAATTGCTTTGTTTATGAATTACACAACCCTTTGCAAAATGTTGGGTGTCTATTTAATATCAAAAAACGGCACCAAAACATATAATTATGTGTTGTTCTTTGCCTGGTGGTCCCCTTCAATGCTAGAAATTAACGTTTTTGCCTGTTTGTTGTATTTGGTTGCCCATTCAGGCTAGTGGAATCACGCATCAACGAAATTTGGTATAATTGTCAACGAAATAATAATTACCTTCTCAATTGATAAGTTCATGACAATGAAAAAAGGCAGGGTTATTATGTTTCGATTGATTTTGTAGATTTGGTTCCAAGTGCAGACTTGCCAACCGTTCCGTTTTTAACGGATTTGTCCCGTTTTTTAAGTTTTTATAGCCACAAAAAACGGAACGTTCCGATTTTTTTTTTTTTTTTTTTTTTTCTCTCGGATATACATGTATTATCCGATATCTGTCCGTTTTTCAATAGTAATCAGAACATCAGAACATAGAACATTTTGTTACATGTAAAATACCTTTACTTAAGCAATAGATTGGCAGGGTTCAACGTGCCATTTTCTGACCGAATCTATAGAATGGGGAGGGGGAAAAAAATTAAAAACAAATTTTTTTTTAAATTTATTTATTATTATTTTTTTTAAATTTTTTTTTTTTTTTTTTTACCGAAACTGTGAAAATGAAAACGTTTTTGCCCACCCTCCCCCCCTCGGTCGCTCCGCTCCCTCGTGCTCGGGTGTTCAGTTTTCTGACTTTCAAATGTTGGCAAGTATGCAAGTGGCTATGTTCATGGCAATGAAAACAAGGCAGGGTTATTATGTTTTGATTGATTTTGTAGATTTGCATACAATTTGTTTGTGATTATGCTTATAATTTATACTGAGAATTCATGAAGATGATAAACTATTAATTCTTAAATCACTCTTTCTCCACATATTGTTAATCAGATATATTTCTCAGTTTGATAAAACAAAATAAAGATATGTATTAATGCACATGGGAATGTTTTAAATCACGTACTACACATAATTTAGATGTTAATGGTTGTTGATGACTTTAAGTCAAAGCTTATAAATCGATTATGCCTTTTGTTTAAAGAGACATCTTTTGTTTCATCGATTTCCCTTTGGGGGGGAATTAAATTTGTCAAAACATTCCCAACTGTGTGTCTATTCACTTAATAAAAAATTCAGAACCTAACCAGTCGAATCCTCCTATTTTTGTACCATTATTTCTTGAAATGTCTTGAATTTAAAAGAATATGAATGAGTTTGAGGAAGATAAAGAGGGGGGGGGGGGGGGAGGGGGTAGGGGATGCAAAAAGTGGCACACTTGGTGAGGACTTTGGAAAGAAACTGCGGGGGACCAGGGGGCAGAGCCCCCATTAGCTATTCGATTTAGCCGTTTATAAATGTTAAGATTATTAAGTGCACATTGCAAGCACCCTCATAGAACCCTGAAAACAACCCTAATGTGGTCCAAGGGATAGAGCCCCCAGAAGCTTTTGGATTTTTGAAGATAGTATAGTATAGTTAGCTCAATTTTAGTGGGCAAAGCGAGAAATCCTGAAGACGTGTGAAATGGGGGACTGGGTTAGATGGCCACGATGTTGGTTATATCATATTTCTGAACCCCAAACATTGGGGGATAATAATGCAGACCATCCCCACCTCAATTATTAGGGGATATTTACCCCCCCCCCCCCCCCCCCCCTGTGATCGAGGCCCATGACCAACATTAGATGCACAATTTTGTATGAAAAATGGCTAAAACCAGTGATTTTTTTAAATAGCGCCCTCTTGAGTTGTAACGGCTCTTTTTGAATGATAACAGGGGTTGTAATTGTGTATACTTTTTCGAGCATGGTGAAATTATAACTATTTGTACCGTAATGGTGCAGGTTTTGGTTACTAAAGTTAAGTTTGACCAATACTCAACTATCCCTTTAATGTGGACGCATTTAAAGGGATAGTTGAGTATTGGTCAAACTTAACTTTAGCACCCCTCAATAATTTGATAACAATAAAAACATAAGGGGAAAATCCTTTACTCCCCAAAAATAATAATGCACATGCCCCCTACCCCCAACACACACCACACACACATACACTTGCACACATCGGCGCAAAAATCTATGGGATAAAAAATGGGGATCTGGGTTTGAAAGGAGTTTCATTCTTGCCCTTCCCCATAGGCGTAGGAGGCGGGGGTGCTGCGGGGCTACACACCCCCCCCCCCCCCCCCCCCCCCATTTTTACACATTTTTCTCACACTATCTTTTACCCACCAATGTTTGCATGTTATGTTACCCAAAGAGATTTGTTAATAACCCATAATAAATGACTCGGAATAAATCAATACAATTAACACAAGTATTTACAGATAACAAAAATAATAGTTTATTATCAAGTAATTACAAGCCTCTTGGTGGCTAGCCACACAGTTTACAAACTATCAAATTGATTTAATCAATGCAATAGAAGTATTTAAATTATAGCAAAAAATTGTAGTTTATTAACAAGTCAATTTAAGCCACTCGGTGGCTAGCTACACAATGTACAAACTATCGAATTGATTTACTGTATATAATCCTCCATAAAATTCAAATTTTCTAAAATATTTTGTCATTGAATGCATTTTTTATGGACTTTAATATTAGTATTTGCACGCAGTGTCTTTTCAACACCAATCGGCAAACTAGCCGGACGAAGAATGTATATAAATATAATACTGTATTCATAACTATTATTATGAGGTTATTGTATTTGTAAGGATTACACAATAGTTCATACTGTACATTACTTCACCGATGTAACACATGTGAACTTAGAGAAGATATATGTCTACTACTATACATGTATTTCGATACATTTATTAATTGAAATGGTTTTATTGAACAAAATCTGATTAAAACAGCTCGGTAGCTGATACATATCAAATTTACAAAATGATGTATACAAAAATGTTGACAACATTGAACATTGAAAGAATAATACAATACAGACATTAAAGAAAAAAGAACTAGTGAAGTACGAGTAAATATTAGTGATGCATAAAATATAGGCATAAGTGGCATCATATCATAAAACTAAAACAGATTAAATTATTGAGAAACGTACTGTGGGAGTACATGTAAAATAAAATTAAAACAAATTTTTATGCTAACAGTTTTAAGTAAACCAAAGTTGAATTTACAACATCGTAATTGAATAAATCATATTATGATTGTTTAAATGTTACAACGTGACCTAACATCAAAACATTACATTATAATGGGAATTAAAATAATACAACAATATAAGCAAACAATTTAAATTTAAAGTGTTTTCGAAGTTATATTATACTATAAGAGCATTATCCACGTTTAAAATGGACGAATAATACTGGGCTATAATTATACTGATTAGGTTAATATTTGGCCAGTCCTCCCAACGTCAAGTATGTATATAGGCCTATACAGCCAGAGATTTGTCGATCTTCCAGCCGCATTTGGACCGTTGCTTCAATTATGCAGTTTCTGTCGAGAGAAAAGATGAGATAATAATTTTAACTAAAATCATATTCAATGATAAATGAAACTGACCAGATATATATTTTATTAATGAAAATGGAAAGTTCCCCAGCCCGATGGCTTTGTTTAGTACCAGTCTAGCAACCCAAGTTCTCAGCAATGCGTGATGGCACTGCTGATTCAGGAAAGGTATCAAATGAAAGCTAAATAGTTACTCTTTACATCTACTGTATATCACTTTTATGGTACGAAAATATATAATGTTGAAATAATTGACCTTTGAACTTTGAATACCTTTTAAAGATAGGTCTTAACGTTTTAGCACTGGCCCGGGACCTTAAAGGAACTACAGCGTCGATGGCCTAATTTTCACAATTCGGCTCTCTATATGTTATTTTTCCCGAAGAAAAAGAATTTGGCAGTCATTTCTCATGAAATCAATCAGTTTTGGGGTAATTAGTAAATATCTAATTGTCCTAGGAACGCCCCTTTTAAATCGCCAAAATGTGACGTCATCTAAAGAACGGACTAATGAACTAAATTCTGTAGATCACACGTCATGACGTAAGCCAATGAATTGTCAATCACATGTCGATCACGCTGCCGATTCCGGAAGCTAAATGTGGTTGGGGCGTAAACTGGCTGCTAAGTGAGATTTGGCATCAGAAAACTAGTCTTAAATCACTACTGTGTTTATTTTCACGGATTTTTTTTCGGCAGACCTATGTTTCAAGTCCTCAACTATGGAATAAGTGTCAAAGTGCGTTGTATTCTTTAGGTCCTTTAAATGGAGAGTCTGGCAAATAAATATACTACTTGGCAAACTGAGCAACCAAACAATACATAATTTACAGCGCTTTTCTCTGTTGGGAGCCCGTTTGGGGCCATTAAGTTCTAGCGTTGGGCCACAATAATTTAAACAAAGATATCATTGTATTATATTTAAAATATTGCTTCTTGTCTTACATTGTGTCCATGGTTCCGCCCCTGAATAAAATATTAGTTAGATTAAATATTATGTTCCTTCCAGGCAACTTCGCTCTTTGGATTCTGGCTTACTTGTTGTCCCTAAAACGCGCACAAACTGGGGGACAGGTCCTTTGCACACGCTGGACCATTCCTTTGGAATCAATTACCCTCACATATTCGGAATAATGGCACCGTGGACACATTTAAGGACAGGTTGAAATACCATTTGTTTCAAACAGCATTTAAGTAGACTTTCTTTCTTCCCTCCATTCTTGTTTGTTTAATTATTATATCTTTTTCAATGCGCTTTGAGCACCTTATTAGGTGGATATTGCGCAATATAAATATTCAATATTATTATTATTACCTGCCCGATCATACCAAAGTATAAAAAAGACTGATGATTACGATCAAATATAATTTTTGCATCTACTCACGGCATAGAGAGCACATGATGGGGCAGTGCTGGTCTATGATGGCGACCTTGCCACAGTAACTCGACGTCTGGTTGGTGCACAGGCGAGACGTCTCTGCACACGGATCTGGAACGTGAATGGGAAATACTTCAGGGACCAAATCATCATCTTCATCATCATCATCGTCGCCATCATCATCGTCACCTTCGTCATCACCATCATCACCATCGTTATCATCATCACCATCATTGTCATCGACATTTTCATCATCATAATTCAAACTGATTTCCAATCAATCGCAATTTCGCGATGCATACAGTAAATTAAACAACTACCCACAATTATTTATACGAATGCACATTACAACAATAATGCAATGTTATCACAAATTTATTATAATAAAAACTCTGAACTTACGAGAACAGTCCCCGCCGAACCAGCCGGCTGGACAAGAACATGAGCAGTCCGCTTCATTTATAGTGCCTCCGTTCTGACATTCCAGGTTACACTCTAGAAATATAACGTGACCAAAGAACATTTTCATGAAAATAACAAACGTCTATATATACATGTACATTACAAAATATATGTTATTGCCACAAAAATGTCATATATCATAATTACAACGGAGTATCCAGAAATAAATAAAATAGGATCATAATGTGGGTGGCGTCACATGTTCTTACCGATTGGTGGTGAGAGGGGGGGGGGGGGTTATAATTTATTGGTAATAAATAATAATGCTTCAAGTACTATATACAGAGTGTCCCAGATAAAACGAAACCGGATTTCATGCCAGAATTTTTTTGTCATGATAAATAATTTCTTTGATGAGATATACATGAATGAAAAGCTCTGTTTCTCTTCTTTCATTTGACTACAACTTATGGCACATAATTCACGCATGACTAAATTAGAACAATGGAAATTGTTGTTACCAAAATTCCATTTGCACGCAGAAAGTGCAGGTTTGAGTGAGTTTTTAGGGTAGTAAACGTACTTATTTTGAAAAAAGGACAAACAACGCATAAAAATTCATATTTTTATCTTTTATATGACACCTCATGATAAAAAATAAATTATTTATGGCAGAGAACGAGTACAATGAAAACATGCTTGATATCAGCCCAAATGAGTAACTTTCCTGATCTATAGCATGTTTCCCATGTTTTCCCTGATCCCCATGTTTGTGTAAGTTCACTCATGCATTGTCAGCTGCTAAGTCAGGAAAGCTGAGCGACTTCTTACTCAACTATCTACTCATTTGGGCAAATCGAGCATGTTTTCATTGTACTTGTTCTCTGGCATACATCGTTTATTTTTTGTGCATGAGGTGTCATATAAAAGATAAACATTTTAATTTTTATGCAGTCTTTGTCCTTTTTCAAAATAAGTACGTTTACTACCCTAAAAACTCACCCAAACTTGCAATTTATGCGTGCAAATGTAATTTTGGTAACACCAATTTCTATTGTTTTAATTTAGTCATACGTGATTTATGTGCCATAATTTGTACATCAAATGAAAGAAGAGAAACAGAGCTTTTCATTCATGTATATCTCACCAAATAAATTATTAATTATGACAGAAAATTTCTGCCATGAAATCCGGTTTTGTTTTTTCTGGGACACTCTGTATAAGACAATTATCATTTTTTTTCTTCTTTTTTTTTCTCGATTTAAACTGTTTTTGTTTGTTATTGGGGGCACTTTTTTAAATGACCCGTCCCTAGGTATGTCAGTAAGGGGCATATAATAGTGTATGCCCTTGTGATAACAGCTTTTCATCATCATTTTGTTTGCCATTTCAAAGTCTATTTGTCATTGTATTATTTTAACAATCTACACTCTAAAAACACCCGGGTCAGAATTGACCCGGAAAAGAGTCCGTTGGGGCCACACTCCGTTCAGGGTCAAAAAATGACCCGGTATGGGTCACATCTGACCCCATTCCGAGTCATTTTTTGACCCGGAATGGAGTGTGGCCCCAACGGACTCTTTTCCGGGTCAGTCTGACCCGGGTTTTTTTAGAGAGTATCATCATCACCATCACCCTCATCATCTTCCTCATCCTCATCTCCATCACATCACCATCGCCACCAATACCACCATCATCATCATCATCATCATCAACATCATCTTCATCATCGTCAACCCATCACCATCACCATCACCATCACCACCACCACCACAGTATCATTTTACCATCACAAAGTTCGCCACTCCACGGTAAGGGACAGTAGCAGAAACAGACGTCCTCGCCGATGTGTTGGAAGCCGCGAGCCCTCGCCCGTGTGCCGTTGTTGGAGCAGCCTGGGTAATTTCTACATTCTATATGAAAAATAAAAAACATATATATACATACATTTAAAAAGTATATAGTGACATAAACAAAAAGGAGGTATGAATTAATAGACTCTGCATGTACTAAACTCTGCTTCTAAACTCTTTATTTTATTATGTTAATAGCAAAGCTCAAACAGAAAGTGGCACTTAAAAAAAAAAAAAATGAATCAAATACAAATTTACGCCACAGATATGCGAGATGCTATTCTTCGAAATATATACACTCAAGTTTGTTTAGAATTATATTATTTCATTGATTAAAAAAAAAAAAAAAAACATTTGATATGTTCCACTTCTTTTTGGTTTCCCCGTATGAATAGAGGGTATGGGGGAAAAGGTATATTTGAAACCAAATTGCCTACCAGATTCAACGCAGTCATCAGTTTAACAATTAGAAAGCAATAACGGTATTAACCAATTTTGAAACACGTACCAAATTCTGGGCATGCAGCGACACACTGGGATGGGTCGGTGGGAACAATCGGCGTGAAAGGAGGCCAGCAACTGGTATCAGATGGGTTGCATATGTCTGGAGGAAAAGTCGGGAGCTTTGACCATAATTATGATTGCAAATTTATCCTTAAACATCCTTAAAAAACACATCATTGAATATAACGGCGATTTGAAAATTACGTATGGGCATGCAGCCCGATGAAAACAGTGGCACCCTGGCAATTTGACTGATCTAATGAAGATATGGAATACACATTCAAGTAACAAGGACGGTGGTGATCGACAGCTTGTGTCACATCTGGTTGGTAACACGTCAACCCATGTAACCAGGGCCCCGTTGCAGAAAGAGATACAATCTATTGTAAGTTGCAATTAATCGTCAGATCACGTGTTCTAGATGCGCAAATCTGATTGGTTGAAACGCGTAAATTTTCTGACTTACGATCAGTCTAAGTTACAATCGATTGTAAAATTTGTATCTCTTTCTGCAATGGGCCCTAGGTCTACCTACTTAATATGGTTGATTACAAATGTCGGTCAGTAATGATTATGTAGTAATCATGACAGACAATGAGAGTATTTTGACAAGTTAAAACAAAAGCAATGTTCAAAGGCCATACTGGAAAGAACACATCAGTGACGTCGCACGGTGAACACACTGTGAGCAAATTGTTAGCAAAACGTCATGTGATCACGAGATGTGTTCAAACTGTGAAAGACAGCGTGTTCACACTGTAGTCCTCATTGTGAAACACAGCGTGTTCACACTGTAATCCTCATTGTGAAACACAGCGTGTTCACACTGTAGTCCTCATTGTGAAACACAGCGTGTTCACACTGTAGTCCTCATTGTGAAACACAGCGTGTTCACACTGTAGTCCTCATTGTGAAACACAGCGTGTTCACACTGTAGTCCTCATTGTGAAACACAGCGTGTTCACACTGTGGTCTACATTGTGAAACACAGCGTGTTCACACTGTAGTCCTCATTGTGAAACACAGCGTGTTCACACCGTATCCTCATTGTGAAACACAGCGTGTTCACACTGTGGTTTACATTGTGAAACACAGCGTGTTAACACTGTAGTCCTCATTGTGAAACAGTGTGCTCACACTGTGGTCTACATTGTGAAACACAGCGTGTTCATACTGTGGTCTACATTGTGAAACACAGCGTGTTCACACTGTAGTCCTCATTGTGAAACACAGCATGTTCACACTGTAATCCTCATTGTGAAACACAGTGTGCTCACACTGTGACACACTGTGTCCACATTGTAAAACAGCGTGTTCACACTGTAGTGCTCACACTGTGGTCCACATTGTAAAACAGCGTGTTCACACTGTAGTCCTCATTGTGAAACACAGTGTGCTCACACTGTGACACACTGCGGTCCTCATTTTGAAACAGTTTGTTTACACTGTGAATCAAAGTGTGCTAAAACTAACACAATAGTGTCCACATTAAAAAAAAACAAGAGTGTGTTCACACTGACATAGTCCTTATTGTGAAGCACACTATGCTTTATCCGGTAGATGACCCTAGGGAGACTTGAAAATGGAACAACAAAATGGGACTTACATTCACAGGAAGGTCCCTCGTATCCCGAGAAACAGGCGCATTCGCAGTTAGACTCATCAAGGAAGCCGTTTTCACCACAGAACATCCCCTCACCGAGGTTGCAAACTATTCGGACAAAATAAGAATAATGTTGTGTTGAGAAAGAAAAAAAAAAACATTTAAAACAATGAACGTATCAGCTATAAACAAATTTCATATGTCCATATCAAGGAAGCCGTTTTCACGTCAGAACATCCCTCACCGAGGTCGCAAACTATTTGTAGAAGATATGTTGAGAAGAAAAAAACGCATAACATATTTAAAAACATGAACGTATCAGCTATAATAATCTCCTAGGTCCTCATCAATTCAGTTGCCCAACAGAACAGAACAGTTCCCCTTATCGAGGTTGCGTAATAATTATCCAGACAAGATGTGTAGAGAAAACATAACTTTTGAAGATAATCTAACGCATTAGCGTACGAGTTATATTAATCCCCTAAGTCTAAGAATTAACAACCAATCAGATTTGAGCATTTAGAACACGTGATGACTTACAACTAATTGTTACTTACAATCAATTGTGTCTCTTTCTGTAGAGTTGCAGAATTATGGTACATTGGAATTTACATGCCATCTTGATACTTCAAAAGACATACAATTCATTGATGTTAGAATGTTTGACTATTTAATTTTTATTTGGAGAAAACATTAAATTAACGTATATTATTCCGACAGAAACTGGCTCAGGTCGCGAAAGAGAGCGACACTATTGTCACACACACGACACCATATACACAGAAGCTACTTTAAGTGAATTATCTTATCTATGCCAATGAGCCACATGGAAGGAATGCTCCCTAGGGAATGAAGATGGTGGACACAATCTCGGGAAAGACTTTGAATCCTATATGACGGGGGTAACACTTAAAGGGGACCACCAGGCAAAGAATAACACATATTTATATGTTTTGGTACCGTTTTGTGATATACCAAACATTTTGCAAAGCGTTGTGTAATTCATAAACAAAGCAATTAATTTCCACCACTTACGGAACCACTACTATTTCCTGGTTCCGTACGGGCCAAACATTTGCGAGTGCGCCAATGCTATTCACGCGTACGTTTGGAGACAATAGAATCCCGGACGATTCGTTCGCTCTAGACAAAGTAGTCTCGTACATGCAGACCCATGAACGCATGCTTAAGAATGGTGATGCGTTTTCGAATTATATATTTTTTTCTGGAAACATATTTTTGTGAACTTTATGGAATGGAATACTAAGATATTACCTTTTATTTATAAGAATATTATGTTTCGGTGGTGGTACCCCTTAAGTAAAGCGCTTAAAGATAATATATCGAGGCGCTATACAGGGTGGCCCCAAAAAGCGGAACGGGGCACTTCCCAAAATAAAGTAACAAAATTACTATGTCCATCGGACAGGGTGTCTTTTCCAATGAAAAACGATACCAAGAACAGTCATTTTGGTTGAGTAGTTTTTGTTTTAGGGCACTGTGACACCATGTCAGGTTCCCATTTTTGTCAATTTTTTACCAAGTCAGTGCCCGATAATTCTCACTTACTGCCCGTTATAGCGGAGCAATACGCGCGCCATTGTTAGTGTACATTCAGCTGTAAAACGAAAGAATGGGCACAGTTGTTAAACTGCTATAACGGGCAGTAAGTGCGAATTATCGGGCACTGACTTGGTAAAAATTGACAAAAATGGGAACCTGACATGGTGTCACTCACAGCGCCCTAAAACAAAAACTACACGACCAAAGGACTACTCTTGGTATCGTTTTTCATTGGAAAAGACACCCTATCCGATGGACCTAATCATTTTGTTACTTTATTTTGGGAAGTGCCCCGTTCCGTTTTTTGGCCCACCCTGTATACATGTGAACCTATTTCTTGTTAAATTATCATTATCATTATCATCATTATTATTATCATTATTATCATTATTATTATTATTACTACTATTTACTTCTACTGAAGATGTGGACATGTTATTGGTGTTCACGGTGCAGCATTTGCCGTCTTCCTCGCACAGAGAGAGAATTTATCCCAAGAGTTCCATTGCTACGGACATAAAATTGACTCGGGAGCCCAATCAATAGCTAATTAAAAATGTAATTAAAAGGTGTAAAACACTTGCCATCCTCCTCGCAAAGGCTGGTGTCGCTGTTGAGTTGGGATCCGACGGGGCACGAGGTGCAGCGGAAGCTTCCCGGGGTGTTCTCGCAGTAATCGCACCCAGTCTCGTTCGTCAAGCACTCATCGATATCTGGGAGGAAAATTACAGGTTTATGGCATCGCCGAGGTATTAAACACGGTATCAAACACCCACAAATAATAATCATAATGTAAAAACGGATAATTTTAGCAGTCGTTTCCATGAATAATAACACAGAACTTAAAGATTAAAATTTTTCCTTTTCAGAATTTGAAAATCATTAGTAGTATACTGCTACAATGTTCGCGGGTCTGTAGTTGAAGATTATACGTGTTGACTATTGAAAGTATCTAACAACTTTAGGATTGATATAATGTCTGGAAATGGGAAGAATCAATGGGCCGTATGCATAAAAACAAGCAATTGCTTGTGCTAGCCTTTTGCTTGAATCGGTATGCATGGAAACAAGCAATTGCTTGCAAGCAAAAGCATTTGCTTACAAGCACAAGCAATTGCTTACTGCTCGTAAGCAATTGCTTACCAAACAAGCAATTGCTTGAAACCGTATGCAGAAAACGAACCTTTTACTTGTCTTGATAAGCAATTGCTTGCGTTTTTTCAAGCACATCCAGACCAGCTTGAGCTCTTGCTTACTCAGTGCATTCGCGTTTAAGGATCAAATTTTCATACCGTTTCAGGATGATTACGAGCTCCTAATTCCAGAGTTTATGTTGTGATTTCATATTGAATCAAATTTCTGTTTTTGTAGACTTTTTACGGCAATTTTCGTCCATCGATCTGCACAGAAACCCCCCTAATGCTCTGTGCTGTTTCCCCCTATTTGCGTATGCAAAAATACTGCTGCCAGGTCGGGCACGAAGCGTTGTTGTCCTGCAGTGCGATGTTCGCACAACCGTAACGATCCTTTGTCCAACACGTAAGCAATTGCTTAGGCAGTGCAAGCAAAAGGTTTCAGCACAAGCAAAAGCTTGTGCATATGAATTCAAGCAATTGCTTGAACTTGATCTTTTGCTTGACAAGCTCTTGCTTGTGCTTGTCTTTATGCATACGGCCCAATGTAAGGAAATGGCTGTTTGAAAAACAGGTCAACATAATTATTTCATTTATTTAGAAACAACAAAACTAAAATCACAGAACCAAACGCTTGACCATCACACGAGTTGCTGATTCTTCCACTGGCATATTAATACTGATGTTAACTGGTGGTGGAGGGAACATCACAGAATGTTACCCTCCGAGGGATTTGAAATGCTATTGAGGGAAGATTATAAGTCCCGAGACGTAGTCGAATATAAATAAAAAATAACAAAATTACTTCCGAGGCTACAGAGCTTACCAACACAAGGAGGCGTGTATTCTACTATCTCAAACCCAGTTTGGCAATCGCACAAACAGGTTGCGTCGTTATAGGTCCCGTTGTCGCCACAGGCTAACTCTGGACACATTGTCGTCACTTCCTGGGTGGTGACCTCTGGCGGAGTGACTCTCGGTTGGGTCACTTCATCTGTCGTCGACACTTGAACCGTCGGCGTCGTCGCCTATAATATGTGCATAGAATAGAATGCATTGCATTATAGTTATAAATCATGCATTTATATACATCATGGTCTCATACATGCTGTCAAATGGTCTCATACCCGATTTAAATTAGATGTCGAGATCATCAACCACAACAAAAATGGACGAATAGCTGAGGGTGAGTAGTCCGAATGACGATTATGGTTATAGCGATGTCTGCCCTGTTGGTTTTAGTCGGCGGGAAAATGTGGCGTCCAGTTATGGTGGCTGGGAACCACGAAGGACAATTGGGGAGGTGATTGTAGCACCCCAAACACAAACAAATAACACAACAAAGAAACGTATACAACATCAAACAAACAAATCTTTAACAAATAATAGACACACAAAAATGGATCAACAAACAAACCTCTGGCCCGGTCGCTGGCGTGGTCGGTAGGTAGTCGTGGCGTCCGATCATGAAGGCGGGGAGACAGGTGCGGCCATCGGGCAGGAGTTCGAACCCGAACATGCAGCTGCATACGTAGGATCCCAGTGTATTGTCGCAGAAATGATCGCAACGACCAACGTCCAGACACTCGTCGATATCTGTGGATTTCCGGTAAATAAGAGACAATTTTTAAGGCAATAGTTTATCAAGACTTTCTAATCGAAGTCTTCAACAAACAAATGAATGTAATTAATCATAACAATAACACAGAATTGTCTCATGAAATGGTTGTCGTTAGAGCCCGCCGGAAGACCCCGATCTCTCAAAAGTGACATTTTAACAATTTTTACAAAACCCTGAATATTCCATTAACCGTGTCAGAGAGGGGTAGCCAGCACATTATTTTTCAGTAATGTTTCTTTAGAAAATGAGAACTGTTTTAACTTAGTAATAATTAAGCACTGGTAAATACTGCGTCTTAAACAAACAAACAAACACACAGATACACACACAAACAAGCGTACCGTTACAGATGTCCTCAGCATCATTAGTCTCGTACCCAGAGGGGCAGTTGCACCTGCAAATCCCCGCATCATGGTCCACCTCGGCCCAATCCGCATTGCCGCACTTCAGGATACAAACTGAAAATGAGAAAGAAACGAAAGTACAATAAATTGTTTGGTGCCATAATTTGCCTATTCAACTGGGGGGATGAATGAATAGCTCATCCCCCCACTTGAATGGGTATCAATGTCATGTCTACGCCCGAGGGATATACTATTACTATTACTGCCTCCGAAAGGCTTTTTGTAAATTGGCAAGTGATAATATGTGGCAAAAGACAAAAAGATGCACTAAGGTGATGATCGTAGGGTGAATAGAACAATATTTCAATTATATTTAACCAATACGACCAATATACACACACGTTAGAAAATTAACAAAGTGACTAACAAACTAACTAACTAACTAACTAACTAACTAACTAACTAACTAACTAACTAACTAACTAACTAACTAACAAACAAACAACTAAACAAACACACATACCAAACGGATCATCCGCGCAGTCAGGATGATTACACGTGCACGTACAGGCGGTAGGATCATAGTCATATACCCCTGTACATGTATCACTGTACATACAGTCACATGCCGAGTCGCTAGGAGTACAGGTGTCATCTGGAATAATAATAATAATACTAAATTAAATTAATAATAAATTAAATAATATGCATAGTAATAGTATATTCATTCGTGTAGTGTGTGCATGTTACAGTGCGATACTTGTTGATATTTTGTTCTGTACGCATTTATATTCAGTGAATTGATTTGAATTTAATTGTACAAATTACAGATTTGTATAACTTATACGCTGTATTTTTTATGTTCACATTGAAGTCTAATCCTTTGAGCATTGCTGATAATTATTGAGAACTATATCAATAAATACATTATGATAACAAAATTAAAAAACAGTATAAAATGTGAATAATATACAAATATCTATTACAGATAACAGATACCATTTTATTTATATATAGCGCTTAATACACCAGATTCTAAAATCTGTTTAAAAAAATATTACTTCTGGTCACTGGGTATAGGAATAAAATCCAACACAAAGTGCTACATTTTACTCCCACGTGAGCATACAGTCAGCAAACGGCTTTGAGGACGCATCAAATAATACTTATTACAACAATAGCTTAATAATGTTTTTTTAGAATATGATAATAATGATAAATTTCCTATTGCGATAATGATAATAAGCGTACAAATTGAAATTAAGTAAATTTATATCGAATATTGCCATGAAGCACAACCAAATATTTAAAGCTTTTAGATACAAACTGAACTGTTTTTTATTTTATTTGGTGTGCTATTTTTTTATCTTTTTAAATTAAGTATGTTTTTAAATTGCGTTGGTACCTAAAAGATAAAGCAAAAACACGTGGAAAGGTTTCCCAAGAGAAGCTTACCACACATATTGAGATCGTCGTTACACCAGCCACTGCCATCCGCCTGGTCGGGACAATCGATACACGGCGTTCCCGCAGAGTAAGGGTTTGGATCATCAAGATTCCCCCTGAAAAAAAAACACGAACGTACAGAAGAAGGGGTTTATATCTTACTTCTTAATACAAACAATTCAACACAATTATTAAGCAGTTTCCCACTGACGCATAAAACTAGATAGCCATTGCACCAGCAACCACATGCGTGCGAAGGCTTGGACAATCGATGCAAGTCGTTCCCGTTGAGTAAAGCCCGGCGCAGACAGAGCCGACTCGACCCGATCCGACTGGTTTCAATCAGGCTAGAGTTGGGCCCGGTCGGTCGGTGCAGATTTATCGTGTTGAATCGGCCCCAACTGGCATCCGACAGTCCCTCGACTGGCAAAATGTGTGTCGCGAGGCACTGAAAACTGAGCCGATCGGAATCACAACCAGTCGAGTCGGCTCTGTCTGCGCCGGGCTTAAGGGTCATAATAGACTCCCGCTATAGAACACAACATGATGCAAAATTGCAAGGCTTTTAATAATCTTCGCTAATATTCAATTATATCTAAGTTCCCAATTGGTCAGTCAAGTCAATTATTGAACGTAAATAAACATTCCGATGTGAAGAATATCAACGACGGTAATAATAGCGGGAAAACGATGCTCGGTGTTCTGTCTTACGGATGGTTTGGACCATTTAGATTCTCGCTGTGAAAAATGAAAACTCGAAACTTTAACATTTATCAACGATAAAAATGTTGATATAATTTCGATACGTCGAGAAGTTGAAATGCGCTAAAGCAGAAACAATCATACTGAATTGAAACATACTTTTCATAATATAATCATAGGATATAATCACGTCCAGCGACTAAAATAATGGTGACATAAGAATCAGCAACTTGGTTTCGGTTGGTAATACATAATTATATACCTATATGACCATAGTACGCAGTGAACGCGGTGCGCTCTAAATCCTTATACAATAAAATGTTCGATGCATATGTTTGTACGCACTGAGGCCGACGTTATTAGGTGCAATAAAACGATCATCGCAAGGATCCAGAGCGCATGCGATTATCGTACACATTGCATGGTAATTTATACATATAGGCAGTTGACGAATTAGATTATACATCTGACGGCTGACACGGATTGTCTATTGGTAGCTAGTAATTATATTTGTATTCAAATTTAATTAATAACATTTTGTTAAAGCTGCATCACTTCGCGTGATCCCGCGCACTTTCTTTAGAAAAGTCGATTTAATTATCCTTGGGCTTCTGACTATTTGAGCAATGAAGGGTTTCATGGGAACGTCCCCCATTCAAGGGTCTTTGTGGCCCGATGGGTGAGCACCGTTCTGGCAATCCGGCGGTCTTGGGTTCGATTCCTGCATGGCGAAGCCTATTTTTCTTTGCTCATTTTCAATCAATTATATATGTATATATGTATCCCGCTGGAATCCCGTTTTCTTTGCTCTTTTTCAGTCAATTATATAATTGTGTACTTACACTGGGTAGTAGTTGCACTTCCAGTAGTACGTGTTGGGTAAGATTCGGTTTGAATACGTATCGTTGAGTTCGCCGCACAGCGTGTAGGAGCAGCCAATATCTTCCATGGGTGCCCATGTAAACTATAAATGGTGAATGGACATTGTAAATTAGTATTGTTCAAGTTATTATAATAATCATTTAAAATAATGATGACGATAATGACGAGAATGAACATGCTAAATTATGACAAAAGTAATAATACTAATAATCATTATAATAACGATAATCATGATAACGGCAATAACGGACATTAACGGTATTAATGCAAGGTAATAATGATGATAATGATAATAACGATGACTATCAATATTAACATAACTACTACTACGTTCTACTAATAATAGTAATTTTAATAGTGATAATGATAATATTAAGGATAATCTGATATTAATGGTTATTAAACATGAACATTATGTTTGTATTAATCGGCCAATTTCATTGGGATCCATCTTTTCCTAGGTGGATTTCCTCATTTGAATGCTGAGACAGCTATAAATCATCTTACCAGTTTGTACATGCGGCAGAAAATCTCAGACTTGCTGCAAGAGTCGTCTGGGAAATTGTAGCTTTCTTGACCGATCGCCATCCACATGTCCACCGCATCACTCAGATCAAAGTCAGAACGCTGGGGTAAGAAATAATGGGAAAATAATTACATTGTTTAATAGCTGTATATGACGTTGGAAAGATTTTTTTAAAAAGACAAATGTGTGGGTTCTGGACAAGATTGTAACAGACTTGACCATCAGAGGGATCAGAAGGGGGGGGGGGGGGGGGTATCATGGAAAGAAAACTAAAAGTATTAGTTGGGCACATTGTTAGGAGATCTGAAGGTGTTGAGAAGCAAATACTGCAAGGAGCAGTCGAAGGAAAACGGGGTAGATGTCATCTAACAATATATTGGACTGATTATATCAACTGGACAAGGAATGAAAGGTGCAAATATAGTCTTTGGTGCAGCACAATTGGGAGAATATAGAGTTGCACGGCGTGCTCTCGTGAAGACCACAGCAGCGCTATATACAGCGCCACCTTAAGTTGATGATAATGAAGGAAAGGAAATAATGAAGCTACCCATACTAGATTTATAATTCATGTGCATATTAGTTGTTCAATGATTGTTTTACTCATGTACTTATGCCTATTGGTCTCCTCATTCATTCTGATTAATATTTGTAAATTATTATTACCCCTATATTTGTAAATATGTTTTATTTTCCTCTTTAGATAACCTGTTTGTAATTAATATTTTGTATTATTTTATGTATTTCTGCATTATTTTGTTTCACGGCCCTGCTGAAAAACAGCTTGTAGCTGAAAGCGGGCATTTTATTATTGTATATACCGTGATTAAATAAAATAAACAAACAAAACAAACAAACAAACATGATGAAGACTTTTTACAGAGCATCATTCAAACGCTGAGTAATTGTTGGCAATCATAAGTAAATGTATCAAGAGTACACGTATCGTACATGACTTGTATCGCTTTCATATGCAATGCATTAATATCTCAATGGCCAAGGAAAATGTGAAAAGTGTTTCATGCTCATCGGTGAAAATAAGACGAGGCATCAGAGAACCACGGAAGAACATATGATTTTGTTCGATTTTAATTAAGTTACTACCTTCCAGATTTAGGGGTAAATGGTCGAGAGAGCTATCTCAATTCATATTTGTTTAAAATGTCAGAATTCGGAAATAAGAAGTATCTGTTCCTTTAAAAAAAAATTATATATGATGAAATAGTTTCCCGTCTCGCTTATTTCACTTGATCATTAAATAATCAGAGTAACTTCAGAAGTTTATTTTTCTTATTATAAATATTACATTATTTAATTTTGATTTTAACCCTTGGGATGCCCGTGAACTGTGAGAACCGCTGAAGTTTTAAATGATTTGGGTCGATCTGGTTACTAATTTCACTTGATTGCAACGAGTCAGAAGTTTAGGCATTCTCTACCAAAGCGTGCCCACGAAACGAATCGATGCTCTATGTATGTAATTTGTATTGAGCATCAGTTCTTTTAGTCATGCATGACTTTGTCACGATTTGGTAGAGAATGTCGTTCGAAGTGTATCCAAGATTAGTTAATTTCCCTGCACACACTAATCCACAGTGTGAACACACTGTTTCACAGTGTGAACACACTGTGGACCCCAATGTTACATTCGAGCGTTTTCACAGTTGTAAAAACCAACTCACATTGTGAACACACTGTGAGCACACTGAGGGCACTATCTCCACAGTGTGCAATAATTATTGTCTGCGTTCACAATGTGTAAACCGGTGCGCTCACACTGTATTGTCTTCACACTGGATGAGTGTTCTTTCCGGCAGTGTTGATTCTTACCCTTGAGATGCCGGTGAATTGCACCACGTCCCCGAAGTGGCCGGTCTCGGTGGGGATGTCGATGATATACTGGCAGTTTTCTACTCGCTCTTTGGCCGCTGCGTAGAGTTCGTAGCTCCATTGCTGTATAGAGAATGGTCAATTTGGGGTACATTATATACAGAGTGAAAAAGATCTAGTAATATTGTCTAAATCCTCAAAATCCCATTAGAATTCTAGCGGTTCGTTTATACCTTGTTGTATTTGTATTAACAATATATAGAAGCATGGGACAGGCTTCGATTTTTTTGGCTATTATGCTAAGGGGGGGGGGGGGGGGGTTGACCCAATGACGATGCGGAGTATCGTCCACGAGCCGCGTTGCGGCGAGGCGATTTTTTGCTATTTTGAACCCCCGTATTAAGTTTTCCTGGCATCTATACAGGGGCGGATCTAGCTTTTTGCTAAGGGGGGGGGGGGGGGTTTGACCCAATGACGATGCGGATACTGTGTTGGTCTGGACACATGATGGCGTTTTTATATGCACATCACATTTTCACTTGGCAGCACAAGGGGGGGGGGGGGGGGTTTAAACCCCCTAACCCCCCCCCCCCCCCCCCCCCGTAGATCCGCAACTGAATACAAAACAAACTTTGAAATCGCTTCCCATGGCGATACCTATACGATCATTTCCCAACATTTTACACACGGATAACCGGCTAAGTTGATAAACCATAATTTCCTTTTTGTCACAACAATGTATTCATTCTCCCACAGGTTTGGTGGAAGTATACGGAATTCTAGCCAAGGTATCAATATAGCGAAGGAGCTGTTGACTTATATCTACCAGTCCTAGGCCCCGTTGCAGAAAGAGATACAATCGATTGTAAGTTGCGATTAATCGTAAATCAGATCACGTGTTCTAGATGCGGAAATCTGATTAGTTGAAACGGGTAAATTTTCAGACTTACGATCAATCGTAACTTACAATCGATTGTATCTCTTCCTGCAACGGGGCCCTAGAGGTGCACTTGACTTATGTTTTCGCGTGTTACGTACAGGGGTGAAAATAGACGGAAATTGGCAAGATAACGTATATCACGTCATGAAAAAAAAAGCAAATGGCATTGTAAATATTGAAAAGATAGATTTTAGAGCTTCTACTCACCACCCTGTTCATGTTGGACGCCGTCGGGTCGACGGCGGCCCGTCCTTCGTTGTGCACCCGCAGGAGTTCATCGATCTCCGCGGTCGAAAGATCAGCGATGCCGAACCCGAGATCATCTTCCGCGGCGCCGTGGTACGACGCGGTGGGCGATGCAAGAAATACGATCACGGTAATCAAACGAACGATGGTCGAATACTTTGGCGGCATAGTGACAACTGATCGAAGGGTACTTTGAAAGCTCGATATTGATGCTAAGTTTTTTCGGAAGCAAATGTTGTCTCAAATATCAGCGGAGGAAGAAGATACATAAACTATATCGCTTTAAAGTGCGATACACATCACACAAGAAAGCTCGATCAGCGATGTTGGGGTGAACAGAAAACCCGATAGTGCACTATAAAAACCTAATAAACTGATGGATGCAATACAGTGAGGAAGAGATCTCATCTCTAAATGTGTAGAAATTAGAAGTAGAAAATTAATCTATATAGTTTACCGTCTTCTTCAACCACCAGACAACATTGGCGGAGAGAGCGCCGATTCCAACTTGGCTGTATATAATATTAACCTCGTTTGGTGGAATTGCTTGACCGGGCCCCGCTGCAGACAGATATACAATAGATTGTGCGTTACCAATTGTAAGTCAGATCATGTGTTCGAAATGCGCATGTCTGATTGGTTGAAACGGGCAAATTGTCTGACTTACAATTAATTGTAATTTACAATCGATTGTATCTCTTTCTGCTACCGGGGCCCCGATCTCACTATTTTTTGGCGCCAAACTTGAAAAGGCCTTGTGAACCCTTCAATGACCATCAATGTGACTTAGTACTTCGAGAGTGAATGGACTATACAATTTTAACAATATGCACATCCTCAGTATATATTATACACTGGTCTTCTTATTATTCGGATTAAATGGTGTCTCTGTATTCGGTCTCATTCCTCAAATACCCGTCCGATTGTCCAATTAGCCAGTGGCGTAGCCAGGCTCAAAGGGGGCGGGGGGCGGGGGGGGGGGGGGGGGGGCGGATGAGAACAATTTCCGTGTATGTCTTTGTGTCTGAGAGGGGTGGGGGTAATCAATTCAAATTGACAATTTGTGTCATGTGTACCGATATGTATTCCCTACCGTAAAGGACGACTAGCGTTTCGGAGGGGGGAGGGGGGGGGGGGGGGGGGGGGGGCAAAATATCCTATAATACATAGGGCAGGGCCAAATAACCTTGGATTCGCAACTGAATAAATTACTTACTTTGGTGTTGAGGCTTGTTGAAGCTTCTGCTTATGTGCCCCTCTTTACTGTATTGGATTAGTGTTGGTATGGGCAGTATAATTGGGTGGGACGAGGAGTCTGTTCTACAACCTACACAACTTCGAACACGCAGGGGATTTACCAGTCCTTTCCAAAGCAGTGGCGCAGTTATTATGGTAGGGGGACAAGGGGTGAATTTGTCCTCTTTTGTAACTGTCCCCCGCCCCCACATCCTGCTCCTGATATGTATATGGTACAATAACATACGTATATAGAGATACAGGCTGCCCCCACCTCTCTACGGGGAAAATTAACATATTTCTTGCCCCCGCCCCCTCACCCCCTTCCGTCTATTTAGTATTGTATAAGCATGACTATATTTGAAAACACATATTGTTAAATATGTATGGTGCAGTCTATTTAGTATTGTATAAGCATGAACTTATTTGAAAACACATACATTTGAACCTACTCATAACTCAGTCTTTCAATAATGATATTGTTAAATTTGTATGGTGTTTTTTGTTTTCTGCATACCGTAATAGATATTCGAGCTTTCTCATGTCCGTCAGGTTCGTTTAATATGCCAAACACACACATTTCGTATACTCGAAAATGAAATAGGGTTCGTTTATCCGAAAATTTGTTGCATTAATCCGAAGATTCGTTTTTCCGAAATTGAAATAGGGTTCGATATTCTGAACAATTCTGATCAATCTACGGTAGATATAGACTTAAAGGGATCTAGTAACTTTGTTGACATGTGCAAAAAGTGATGAATGGTTGATGCCGACTCAACCCGATCCGACTGATTTTCAGCCAGATCGGTTCTGTGTGCATGCCTTACGACTCTGATTTTGCCAATCGGAAGCCAATCGGGCCCGATTCAATAATGTTGAATTGGCCGCGACTGTAATGTATAGCTTTCAGTCGGGTCGGGTCGGCTCTGTCCGCGGTGGGCTTTACAGGACACGACTGTGGCCCGATAATATTATCTAGACGGGGTAGGGGAGGGGGATATAGAGGCCGCAATGTGGCACGGGAGGGCAACCTTCTTTACAATTGTCAAACATAAAAATCTTAGGGAAGAGAATGGCAGTGAGGGGGGGGGGGGGGGGGGATTCATTATGATATTTGTCCTAATTAACCAGCCAACTAGTGCTTTTCGGCACAATATTACTATTCTTATTGCTTGTATTATTTGTATAATTATCACATACGTTAGTCAATGATGATAATTTTCTTTATTATGCGAACTCCTTACACAGTATTTTACAGGTATATTGTCTTTAACACATTATAACGTTTCCATGGTAATTATCTAGATACCAAGCCACGACAACCACATAAACGAATTTACTAGCGACTCGTGGATTGGCTGTACTTTCACTACGTCACAATGTTTCCCGCCTGGATTGGTTGTACATGAAAATGACGTCACAATGACTGCATCCATGGTTGGCTGTTCGCTTAAATTACATCACAATGCTTAAAGCGCAGATTAACCATCGTCACAATACTTTAAGCGCATTTGCGCATCTGCAGAGCGTGGCCAAAATGGCGCAGCTATGCGCTTTACAGGGCAGTATAAAAGGAACTTGTGTTGTAGCAACCTTCGTGTTTTTACCAACCTGTGTTCTAGACGAGACGTGCTATATTGTACGCCCCGGCAGACTACATGCGCATATATATATATCTACTGAAGGTATATATATAGGAAACAAAAACTTCAAGAACCAATAAGCGACGTCTTTCATACATAATGTTAGTTATGTAGATTATTTTATTAACATGATTTTTCTTCAACTGATTATCGTGTGTTTGTTATTATAAAGTTCTTTTGAATAACATAAACAAGTTTTATTCAAATTATCTGCGTGATAATTTCACAATACTACGAAAACTTGGTTGGCAATTTATTGTAGATGTATTGATTTTATACCATACTTTCACAAATGCTCGTGAACAAGATGGTTGGCATTTGTTAGCATATTTAATTTTGATATTATAAGATAGATCATTATATGTTTGTAGGCTGTTTTTCCTAACACTCGAAATAAAAAACTTAGGCTACTTTAAGTTGGCCCTCTTCGCTATTACATAGTAATCCAACATATCATTGAAGTATGATTGCACTAATTGTGCGAATAAGACTTTTGTGTTTACTTTTCTCTTTTCACCATGGTAGATCCATGATGACGTCAACAATTGATTTTGATGACGCAATGAGCAGCAGTGCGTACCCGTGCGCGGGCTACGTCACACTTGAAGACACGCTGGTCTTCATTGATGCACCGATGCTGCTTCTGCTTCCGCTGTTCGCTCTCATTGCATTCATCGCATCCAAGACCACCAAGGTAATATTGTTTTTTAATTCTCTATTTTAAGATTTCATCAAACTATTTAGGTACATTGTCTGCATAAATATGCGATTTTCCTACGTATTGTTGTTGTTTTAGGCTCTTAACGCTCCCCTCTGTGTAGTTTAAACCATTACGATATTTTTTTGCAAGAATACTTACTTTATTTTGTAGTATATTTTGTTTATATAATTCTTTCAAGGTATTACATCGAATCTGATCTTGTAATCCGTCAACATCGATGAGATATATTATGTTTCATGTTATATACTTTGTATATGAACAGCTTTCTTGTATTCACTCCAGCTTGAGACATTGTTTATCATTTATTTTCTGTTTTTGTGTATTTCTTTAACAGAACGACCGCTCTCCTGACGACTCCTCGGTGTTGACCGTATGGCTCAACACCCGCCTGCCATTCATGACCAACCGCCCAGCCCGACGACTTATTAAGACTCATGTGCTGTACGTTCGGGCTCACAGTCGCCATGGACTGGCTACACAATGGTTTGTTCCTTGTCATGTTGAATTCAGTCAATATCTAGTTTATAGCAGTACTAGTAATATCAATTATTTAGTCATAAACGTAGTATAATGTTAACGAATAAAGATGTATTGAATGATGGTAAAAAAATATCATGTACTACACGAGGAAAAAGGATAAATGTATAGTAGTCATTTTAGAATATTTCATTAAAAGCAAATAGTTACTGTATATGATATTAATATTTTCGTACATATTCACATAAATCTTTCCCCCTGTTCCCATACACAGGACCCGATTTCTGATACCAACTGAAGCCGCATGGATGGACCTTCCTCTCCCGGCTGGCAGTGCAGGCTCTCTGCAATCCCTGGAGCTTGGCATCTCCGTCTGCCCTCAGTCGTTTCATTTCGATCGCAAGACAAAGACGTATTTCGACTGGGAAAAGGAAGCCGCATCTGAACTCAGGTGAGACACCTGTTTTACTTTTGATACAATTATAATGAATTGTAATAATGTAAATTGGGTCTAGTAATAATAGACCTACACTTCTTGAAAACAAAAGCACGCGTAGAAATATGCAGGAATAATATGTATATATAAACTGAGCTTATCCTTTTGCCTGTCTACACAGTATCTTTTTTATTTGATTATCCTATCGTTTTACGATTATGTTTAAGCTTGTAATAATGGTAATAAAATAATATTCTTCTTTTTTCTCTTTCCTTGCAGACGCATTCTACCGACTGCTGTCCGTGATCCCGTGAAACACTACATTCCTGACAGTGCCAAAGAATGCTCGGTGCTGCGGTCAAAGGATAAAGTCACTATCACTCATGATCTGGCCACCCATGCATTTAAAACAACTCGGCGGGAATATCTAGAGCGGGCTGCTCTTTCCTGGATGATGTTTTGTCTGATTGGCTTGATGAGTTTTGCTCTGACAGAGTATCTCGGCAGCATCGATCAATTGACACTCGCGACAACTCTCTTCAAAAGCATCGCCCTCACATTGGCAAATGGTTTAGCAGCAGTGATTACAGCTTCGACTACTCTCCTCTTGATCATCGCAACTATGCAAATCAGAAGCCCTACAAGGCCGCGCACCAGACGTTCAAGGAAAAGACGACAACTGTCACCGAATCCTAACACTTCCAGGAGCGTTGAAGTCCCACCGCCTCAGTGTGGTCAGGCTGAAGATATCGTCATTGATCGCGACACGACTGAACGATTAGACATGGACATTAACACTTTCCTGCAGACCTTGACAACAGATGCACCACTGTCATCTCCGGGCAAGCAAGAAGATATGGAGTTGTCTCAAGAACATGACGAATCTTCATCCATCATGTCCGATGGGTCTCAAGACTATGACTCCCCCTTCATAACGGTTACTGTCGAACTGCATCCTGACCCAGCCAAAATCTATTCACCAGAGAGGGTAGATAAAGATGATAACACCCATGACTATGACACGAGTGATGGACAAGCCACTTCCTCTACACATGCTACTAGTATGTCTGTAGAAGTTCTGAATATTGATCCGAACCCAACAGAAGCGACATCATATTCGCTTAATCAAGGAGATGAAAGTACAGACATGAAAGAGGAACCGGTACCAAGAGGCTCTGATTATGTGGAAATAGACATGGATACGCAGCCTCAAATCTCACACGAAGTCAGTTCATTAACCCATGACAACGGTGAGGAAAGCGGCGATGACTCTGATTCCGACGATGACACAGATCTTTCGTCCGAATGTGTGTCAATTGATATGGACAGCATTGCAGATGACATTGTCAATATCGTCAAAACCGAATCATCATCATCCAATTATGAAACGACTCAGAACCTCATCAAAACCAATTCTATATTCGATGCAAAAGTGGTTCCAGAACCGTTAACTGTACCACCCAAGAAAATCATCAAGACATACGAAGTCATGACACCGTGGTTTCACCAACCCTGGTTAGATGAGGCACCATTCCTGCCCTCTGTGAGACTGTCAAACAGAGATAACCACACGTCAGACGTTCCACGTCCGAAGAAGGCACGACACCCTGCCAGATCGTTTGACGACCTTTGTAAGTACAAGGACATTACTTCAAGTCGTCCTGCGATTAACGGTCACCTGGATCCCTGTGGTGTCTCGATTATTTCTAACTTCGGGAATCCTCGGCGGGTAAGAAACACCTACTTTGATGCGGACTGGGTTAATCAGAACTACAACAACAACAACAACAACAACAACAACAACAATGACGACGGCGACGACGACTACGACGGTGGCGATTCTTCATTCACAGCAATTGATATTCCTGAAGACCTCACAGCAATTGATATTCCTGTAGACCACACAGTAATTGATAGTCCGGAAGACCTCACAGCAATTGATAGTCCTGAAGACCATACAGCAATTGATATTCCTGAAGACCTCACAGCAATTGATATTCCTGAAGACCTCACAGCAATTGATATTCTTGAAGACCACACAGCAATTGATATTCCTGAAGACCACACAGCAATTGAAAGTCATGAAGACCTCACAGCAATTTATATTCCTGAAGACCTCACAGCAATTGATATTCATGAAGACCTCACAGCAATTGATAGTCCTGAAGACCTCACATCAATTGATATTCCTGAAGACCACACAGCAATTGATATTCCTGAAGACCTCACATCAATTGATATTCCTGTAGACCACACAGTAATTGATAGTCCGGAAGACCTCACATCAATTGATATTTCTGAAGACCTCACAGCAATTGATATTCCTGAAGACCACACAGCAATTGATATTCCTGAAGACCTCGCAGCAATTGATATTCCTAAAGACCACACAGCAATTGATATTCCTGAAGACCTCGCAGCAATTGATATTCCTGAAGACCACACAGCACCTCCAACTCGCTGTGATTTTTCGAGAATGAGCCACCTGGAAGAGCGATCCAATGACATCTGCAAGAACTTCATGACGCTCTGTGATGTAGCATGGTTCTTCGGCGTATTGGTCGTTCTAGTATGTTTGGCAGGCCTTGATGGTTATCTCATAAGCCACGGTTCGTTTTGTGTGGACTACTTTGCCCAGTGGCTGACGACCTGGGCCATCTCATTGCTCCTTCTTCTTGGAGGATTCATCATCAGTGTAGTTAAACAACAAGTGCAATATATCATGTTTAAATGTCTTCTTTCCAACTAAAAACAAAAACATTCAAAGGGGGGATACAAATAAAGTTAACTTGTTTACAACGACCTAATGTATTACAACTGAGTGAATTGAATTGCATTTGCTTTTTTCTGGCGGTGTAACATCGGATTAAATTGGAAATATGAAAGTATACACATACGAGTTAATTTTGTTAAATTCAGTTTGGCAATGCACATACAAATGTACGAGTTGTATGCAATGTATTAAACATTAAAAATGCAGATGAAATGTTTGAGACTAAAAAAAAAAAAAAATTGTTTGTAAAAGTTACAAAAGAAAGTAATATTGAAATGTATTAGCGATATAAGACAACAACATTACAAAAACGTATATCGTTGAAATGATTGTAACTCTTGTGAATTGGAAATAAAATATAAAATACATTACGCAACTATTAACAAGTTGGAGTCATTCATAGAGTGTCAGTAGGTTTAAAGTAATGGTATGAACATGGGGTGAAGTTGTAATTGTACAAGATATCAGAGACGAGAAGACGCCATGTTAAAACCCAAACCTTTATTGGTCGTGCTCATTCAGAGATGCTTTGCGAGAAGGGTTTCTCGGCAGGAATATTTACGATGGAATATCTGTTTGAATGTTATCGTAATCACCATTTAAAGAATGTTGTAATGATATCTAAATATCTACTGATATCTAAAAACAAATTTCAACCACTATTCTACCACTATAATGTTCAACCACTTTCGTAAAGTGAAATATCGCCCTCTCCAGTCTCTGAGTAGGAGCAGTGACGTCGAAACCCTTCGTGGATGGGGGATAGAGGGTAAACAGTGTTACTTACTGTACCCGGCATGCCCAATGAGCATGATGACGATGATTATGATAAGTATGATGATTATGGATATGATGAGGTGCAGAAGGATGTTAGAAGTGATCATAGTAATGATGGTGATGATATGATGATGATGATTATACTGATGATGATGATGATGATGATGATGATG
>JBAMJV010002162.1:0-40036 GCA_037951105.1 Echinarachnius parma
GTGTTCCCATCGTTTCAGACGGTGTCAGGAGTAGGATAGTGTTCCCATCGTTTCAGACGGTGTCAGGAGTAGGATAGTGTTCCCATCGTTTCAGACGGTGTCAGGAGTGGGATAATGTTAACATCGTATGCGACGGTGTCAGGAGTGGGATAGTGTTCACATCGTATGAGACGGTGTCAGGAGTGGGATAGTGTTCACATCGTATGAGACGGTGTCAGGAGTGGGATAGTGTTCACATCGTATGAGACGGTGTCAGAAGTGGGATAGTGTTCACATCGTATGAGACGGTGTCAGGAGTAGGATAGTGTTCACATCGTTTGAAACGGTGTCAGGAGTAGGATAGTGTTCACATCGTTTGAAACGGTGTCAGGAGAGGGATAGTGTTTTCCCATCGTATAATACGGTGTCAAGAGTGGGATAGTGTTTTCACATCGTATGAGACGGTGTCAGGAAATGTCAGGAGAGGGAATAGTGTTCATATCGTCTGTATTATGTATGCACTACAACGTGAGCGTGAGAAGCTTGATACCAAATCAATCGCATTTGAAGACGGGAAGATATGACGTATACAATCATGTCACTGGGAAAGGACTATCACGGTTAAAATGCAAGAAGCTTGCACGTTTATGAGTTGGATTTCAATGTTCTGCGTTTGAAATGGGAGTTATCATTTTACCAGGAGTTGATACTCCGCATCCTGAGAGGACACCGATCGACGTGTAGTCGTGTATCAAGACAAATTTGTAGATGCAAAGTAATATTACGATTATGTTAACGGAGAATCGCTATAAAGTGTCAATCTAACGATTCAATATACCGTCGAACTTGATCAAGTTGTTTTTGTATAGGAAAAATGATAAATGTATTAGTGCCAAACTACTGTACCTTGCCTAAGCACGGTGGACTCATGTGATAAATTCATCACATGATACCACCACCATTCAACAAAGGAAACAATAGGAACGTCAAACGTATACTTGCAGCACATATGCAATGATGTTAGTGCTATAATCATGATAATGTAATTAGTAAAGTAAAATGTGCTGGCTGTTAAAAATGTGTATTATCTCTAAACAAATACCATGTTGATAAAGACCTGTGGACAAACAAGTTCGTACTTACATACGCGATAAACGCGATGAATTATGGATTGATGCAATAATTCCCCAATTATTACACATGCACGGCTGAGCACTGGCATGACTGGTAAATACAGCTAAGAATTTGTGCACGCTTGTATGTCATTGTATGTTGACTTCTGCTGTTTGCTTAAGGATTTACCTAATTCATAAAAAGGGTAAAATACTCCCGCATTAATTAACAATGTGACCTTTATTATTGATACTTTCTTTAGCAGATTGTTAACGATCCCACCGTTGCGTAACGGTGCGAAACGAAATAATCAGAACTCTATTCAATGATCGGTGTTTGAACTGTCTCCAATTTAATTGTATTTATTTGTATTTAAATGCATTTCATTTCATTTCACCTGCCTGTAGAACCTGTAGAATGTGTATTTACATTACGAATCCATATTGTAATATTTATACTTTTGGAGCTGCATTGGGTTGACTGCATTACACATGTCTAATATATAATTATATATCACATCATCCATGTCATACGCGAGTTTCTATAATTTTATAACTACCGAGTTCCGTTTGGAGTAAGATGTATTGTACCGAGACATGACTAGAAAGGAGTGTCCTTATTGCCCAGGGCTCTCGGGTAAATCAGTTGTGCAATTTATTAGACTACTCCGGTAAAAAGAGGATCACAATTAATGAATAAATGGATACAATATATTGTGTCACATTTAAAAGCATTTTCATTAACTCTGTGAATAGTAGTGTCTTCCTTCTGGGTATAATGATCCTTGGCTCATACAAATTTGTTGTTCGCCCCTTAGGCCACTAATTGAAGTTTCTGCCGGGGATTCGCACGCTAACATCTGGCAACACATATGTCGCTGAATAAATGATAATACAGTAACGTATTCATGGCTAGGTAACATTTAAAGGGGGTAAGTAAGATTTGACCAAACGTGTGTGTGTATGTTTCTCAAGGAAATATCCACAACTTAAGTTGGTACACCTGTTCAAGGGATAAATAATTAATATACCTTGCAAAGGCCTACCTATTTGCACAGAGGCTACTGTATCATGGATACAAAATTACAATCCGTACCTATGACATGTGTAATAATGTTTTGAATTTCCGTCCAACAACATAATAATCAAAGCATAATTATAATGGTATTATATGTATGCTTAATTTGTGGTTGACATCTGGTCATTTATTATTAGTTTCCTTTTAATTATTTTTCTCATTTCATTAATGTTTTGTTAAGTATTGCTGGTACAACCAAAAACAGGTGTTTAAGATCATGTTTACTCTGAGCTCTGCACGTCGCTCAAATGAACGAGGAAATTCAAACCTTACAATTGCTTCAACAAACATGTCTTCCAAATAAATTTCCGCTGAGGTAAACTAGGCTAAGTGTGTGTGAAGTGTTGTGACAATTGTCATTGTTTGGTGTTGTATTTTGGAGATGAGGAAATTAAGTAACCCTATGTTTGATTTCGGAGTTTGCAAAGAGTGAGCTGATGTCTGCTGTTTAAATAATCATTGAATTCGAAAAGGAGATTTTCTTAGTGGAGGTACAAGACAAAGGGATCTACTACATTAGTGTTACTGGATATCATTTGGGCTAAAAAGTTCTTCTGCATTCTAAGTCTCACGACATACTTTTCATAACATGGGTCGGAACTAAACGACCGAAGTCACTAGTAAGGCAAACTACAGATCTAAAAACTCCCCAACCTAAAAGCTGGTATTGGTATTTTTTATCCGAAAAAGGATTAAATCGAAAATGAAACGTGTAATGAAACCAGATATGTTCTTCCCATAATATGGAAAGTATGCCGTTCCGTTTGTTCTGGTTCACTTCGTAAATATGTCGTGAAAGTAAAAATGCAAATCCACACCTCTGGCACATTGTTAGAGGTGTTGATGTCGCGTAAAAACTTCAAAGGCAAGGACAAACTATACGGCACTGAACAAACACTGGTCACACATGGTGGCTGTTAATTAAAACCATTTCAACATGTTCAGTACAAGGCCTAATGCCAAGTTCACCGACTCTCGTTCTTTCACCGACAGTTAATTTAACAATAATATGCCCATGGAGTTATAAGGATATAATTTCGAGGTGCAGGGCTTTATAAACTCAATTGAGGTTTACGTAGAGATGCTTTATTATTGTGATTACAACCAGTTAAAATTCGGGTTAAATGATTTACAGTATAGCATAAAAGAGACCCGCATCGGACAACTTGAATAACGTTTTTCTTGCCAGTTGTCTCATTCCGTATAATTATGTTTGCATATTATATGTATCTTACGTTGCGTTTGTCTGTCTGTCTCTTAATTTCAAAACCATGAATAACTGACGAATTTAATAAAGGCGAATTCGAATTTTGAATTGTAATGTGTCATAAAAACACCAAAAAAAAATTAGTATCCACCGATCAAAAACTGGTTCATATGGTGTTTTGTTACGCCATACCTCTCTCAACGAGGCAATGTCAAGTTCACTGACTGACTTTGATACATTATCAGTTATTGTGCCGAAAGTGTCGAGGATAGAATTTCCACACCTACAGTTACACATTGGGTAGCTAAGGTCAACAAAGGAAGGAGCGGGTGGGGTAAATGGGGGTGAAAGTTTTCCCAATAGTGGGAAGAGGCACAGAGGCCGGGGGGGGGGGGGGGGGGGGTAAGGGAGGAAATATGGGGAAGAGAGGGGCATGCTTTCCAATAAGGAGGGGGCAGAAAAGGAGTATGATTTCCAAATAAGAGATGGCAAGACGTGCTAAGTATGTGGTATTGTTGGTTATTATTGTATGTCATTATATTTTGGTACACTTGGTTAGGGGTAGTGAGGGCAACGTGGTTAGGATTCAAGAATTAACCGCAGTGTTAGGGCTACCATCCCCTTGCCACCCCACTCCTATATCACTACCCCATATCGCAGACCTGCTCAGTAGGACTGTTCCATTAATTTCAAAGTTCAATTATTTTAACCATTTTAACAGAGTAATACAAGTGGCGGCACAAAAGGGAAAGTAGTAATGCATTGTTAATGTGGGACTTCCTGCTCTTGAGCTATAGTGAAAGGCAAGCTACTCTGCTTCTTCGGGAATAGTAGTCTCTACTCTCGCAAACTTGCCAGTCTTACAGGAAAGTGGTGTTGATTGTAACATTGAGTCACTGTCTTCAGTTAACTTGTTCTCTCCTGGACACTGCATTACCACAGGGTTAATACATCATCATCATCCACGTTCCCCAAAGACAAATTGTTAGTTTCATACGATAGTGATAAAAGAACTCAAGGGAAACGAAATGAATTTTTTAGTAAAATCCTGAGATTTAACTGGATAATTGATTATAGTTGTCCTCCTTATTCCACCACTTGTTTATACAAGTTTGTTATTTGATAACATGGATCAGACACCTCTGTAAGTCTTGCTACTAGATCCCATCAACATGATCGATGGCAACTGTAACGTACCCTTTATGCATGAGGTTATATATAAACGCTTCTCCCTAGTAATTCATGTAATTGCATTTATTATACATTGTATATTAGAATTTAGTAAAATCCAGAGAAGTGCTAATTGTATTAGTTGTACTGCACATGAAGAAACTAATAATTAGATTGCATGTGGAGCGTTCAGGTATATATAAGGAAATAAAGTCTCGGTCTCTCTGAGTTATTTGGAACTAATCGAGAAGACTATATAGGCTAGGTATAGTATCATCATTAAAAGGTCAATTCGGCCCCAACCGAAAATCATATGGCAGTGTGTGATACCTCATGGTCAAGTTAAACAAAACAAATTGAACCCTGTGGTTTCCTAAAGATTAACCATACAGATGGTAAGTGGTTGACATCTTGACCCTGACAATCAACGCTTCAGGAGAGGAAGTTAAATTCAATTTCAGTTTCCTTTTAGGAGGCCAGATAATGACTGAAATCAGCGTTTACTAAATGTAAAATCATATGAAATTTGTTGAAATTGATTTAGGAAGGAATTCCCTTTGTATGCCCTAATTATGAACCATTCTCTTCCCATCAATTTCGCAGGTTCATAATATAGATGTATACATATGGTATAATTACTTTATCACTGCGCTGTACATGCTGTATGTCAATTAAAAGAAGGAATAAGTCATAATATTTGGTTACTGGTGATTCATTGCTCTATTGTCTTGCTTCAGCGGCGAATTCCCATTCGACTACTCTTTAATTGATGTTAGAAATGAAGGTAAATTCTAGCTTCTTTGTGCAAATACGTTTTTATAGGTTCGTGTAGATAGCCCGGATAACGGCTTCGATTACAAGTGTGCAACTGATATGGTTTGCAGTGAAGGATCAAAGTCTGATACCCATATATATATCAATAACCTTGATCGATGATAATGAACACTGACTGCTCAGACTGACTAACCTACAAACATGGGGTTAGGCGATCTAGTGTATTATCATTCAAGTTGTAGATGTGTTTTGTGTTTATTTCACAATAATCAACACGATACTTTGTAACTCAAGTTTTCCAATTATACGAAAGACCTACGAAAGTCTGGACCGTTCTACAAAACATGGTCCATTTTATATCATGAATGCACTCTCGACATCTATATTACTTTGAGCGAAAAGAACGCAACTCGACAATGTACAATAATATCGATCTTACCTTGTAGACATCGGCGAAGAAACCCCTCTCCAATCTTCTCCGCGTCGAAGTCATCCCACATCACAGCAGCCCCACCGCTGCCCTTAGAGCATAGCAGCTGCTTCCCGGCCGCGGTTCGGGGCTCCTACCCGGTGAAATCACCAGCGGTGTCGCATCAGGGTATGCGGGATCACAAGTGGTGGCAGCGGTGGGATTTGTATACGGTGTGCCATATGTGATGTCAGCAGTGGGATGGAATGTACCACACTTGGGGGTGTCAGGAGCGGGATCGCCGTCGTTCGGACTGCATGTCGACGGCTTCAACGGGTCCTTGTCGCCGAAGTCTGTCCTGACGCTGTTGGCCTCAAGCTCCAGCGCTACCGGGCGCATGGTGGTGACAGATAACTGGTGTCCCTATAGTAGGAATCTGTGAGGAGACTGCGTCACACCCATCGGCGAATTGTAACTCTTACACTCCCATCAATACACCTGAAAAAGAAAATACGAATAAATATCGATAAGACATGGTGCTATTTAACGTCCATTGATATCCATGAATTAGAACTCCGCTGAGAAATTGTTTGGTTTGTGGTTTTTAGTTCATAAAATCCGTTCATCTGCGGGAGACAAAAATACGTAACATACTAATCAGGCATGTAAATTGTATAACATCATTGGTTAGATCATGCTAATGTACGAAGACAATATTCAGCATCGCAAATAAAATGCAAAAATGGTAATCATAATATACGTCTGACAAACGTCCCAATAATATTTATATTGATATTTGTTCAAGATTACCACAGACGCCGATTTCATTATTCGTACAACTTGCAATTCCCAGTAAATCGTCGATAAGTTTATTTCAACACATTTGATCCAAATTGGAGACGAGAAAATGATTATGATAAAGTCCAAGTACGAGAAATTATCCGAGTTCAAGTCATATGCCCGTTGGCCACGAACTCCTCAGCGCGCAGTGACGATGAATTGGAAGCCCGTCAACGTTATTTCAACACATTTGATCCAAATTGGAGACGAGAAATTAATATGATAAAGTCCAAGTACGAGGAATTATCCGAGTTCAAGTCATATGTCCGTTGCCACGAACTCTCAGCACGCAGTGACGACGAATTGGAATCCCGTCAAGAAAAAGAGATAGATGTTTCTTGTAGCGATGAGTATGACCTACTCAACATTGCTCAAGCTCGACGTAGCCTTTTGTCAATTATGCTCTCTTGCTACACGCCAAAACACGCCTTGTACACGCCAAACATCTACAACAACTCTGTGTCATGACAGAGCTGAGCGAAATGTAGTCTAGTCAGGGTCGTATTTATTGCAACGGAAAGGGGGCATGATGGCTTGTGTGCCCCCCCCCCCCCCCCCCGACAAAAAACAAATTATCTATGTCCCACCAGGTGCCCCCGACCAAAATAATCGAGCTTGCGGGGGAAATTAATAAAGAAAATTTAGTGGCGGATCTACGGGGGGGGGGGGGGGGGTTAGGGGGTTTAACCCCCCCCCCCCCCCCCCTTGGGCTGCCAAGTGAAAATGTGATGTGCATAGAAAAACGCCATAATGTGTCCAGACCCATACAGTATCCGCATCGTCATTGGGTCAAACCCCCCCCCCCCCCCCCTTAGCAAAAAGCTAGATCCGCCCCTGAAAAATCAGAATATTATTATTGACAAATAATAACAAAACGACAAAAACAAAATCCCGCAGAGCGCAGCGGCCATTTTGCACGGGCGCAGCGATCATAACACACCATCCAGGGTCTCGACTAAAGGCTAGCGACAACTACTGGTATTTGACGGTGCTGCTGAAGTCCACAGACACAAACCCCTAGGAAACGGGGTCAAAATCTCCAGAGTACAGTCATGATGTACGTGATTCATATTTCCCAGGGTCATTCTTACAAATGAACGGCTCTATATCCATCGATATCAATTGTTGGATAGAGGATACCGTAGTAGTTATTGATAATATTGGTGAAGAGTTGAAGTCGCCATGTTTCATTTATTATTATGATGATGATGATAAACGTAATTTCGTTATTACGTACCATTTACAGACTGACAGAGATACCAATTTAGTGACTAGTAAATGCTGTGCCATCGAGCCATGGATAAACTAATACAAGTAGTATTATTATCAAACTCAATTTGTATACATGCAAAGAGGCTGGATATAAAAGCTAGTAGGTGTTATATTTGTGTCATGTTTGTAATGCTCTTTACTAGAGACCAAGCCGAGGCTAGGACATGCGACATTCCGTGCATGGTATATATATATATCTAAGCCACCAGCCATACTGTCATGATTTTGAATTAGTCACTGCTCAATAGGAAGACGCAATCATATTTACTGTATGCTTCAACTAATTTCATAAATTGTATACTAAATTTAGTTGGAAGTGATAGAATGGCAACCTCCCTCCGTCGCTCGCCTCATAGCGACCTCAACGATCTAGAGCGCATTCCCATCAGCTATTCACCTCAGTGGGCGCTATCGACGGTTAATATCCCATCACGGTTAATGACGACTTCGATCACACCTCTATGTTGACAGTTGCGTGGGACGGTTTACACAAAGGGAAACATAGTTCCCGCTTTATTGGATGGGTGGGTGGAGGGATATAGAAGGGCAATTTGTAACGCGTTCATTGCATGACATAAATAGTACAAAAGGTTTCAGAATATATATATTTTTTTTAAAGTGATATAGGTTCGGGTCAGGTGGACAAAATGAATTCCTCGATGTAGTAGAATCAAATGGGAAAACTGTGGGAAATATTGTTTCAAGTGATAAATTTACAACTTGGGTAACAAAAAGTGGACAACATTTATGTCTCGATGTAGTAGAATTAAAAGGGAACAGTCTTGAAATATATGTGTGAATGATCACATTTTATGTGAAAAATAACTTATCGAAAATTTGTACGACGTGTAAATTCTTAACACTACCTTTCATAATAAAGCTCGTTAAAAGCAAAGATTTCTAAAAGATATCGGTCCAACTCATGCACACTCTAATTAAAAGAGTTGATAAATTAAACATTTCAAAAATTCTGAAAAGTATTTAATCTGCATCAACATTTAATATCCTCTCGGGAAAATGTCAAAACTACAATTGAACCATGGGTTTTATTAATATGTTTTGAATAGAAATCTTTCAAATCGCCTTTGTTATAAAATAAATAAGTGAAACCACCACAAACATGTATAGTCTGTTGGATATACGTCTAAAAAATTCGTACGAGGTTGAAGGACACAACTTAATTTTGTGAGACAGTTATGCACGCTATATTGCACCTTTTCTCCTGTTGTCACTTCGTAAATGGGAAAAAATATTTGTAAACATTTCTTTCTTTAGTCAGGCGTGTTGGTAACCTGTCGGGTTGGCTCCGTAAGGTAAACAGGAACAGTATTATATTCAGTATAATATACACCACATTATGGTCATAACAATGGGCATAGGTGTCACACACCACCCCCCCCCCCCCCCCCCCAAAAAAAGCAAAAAAAAAGACGACAGCAATACAAAACAAAAGCACTAGGTACGGGCTTAATACAAGTATGCGTGCCTTCGGGATCCTCAACATATTGCGGCACCCCTCCCCCCTAAAAAAGACAACAAAAACAACTACAACCAACCAACCAAAGAACGGAGCAAACGCTATACTATAATAGCATATGGTGCATGCTTATGTATTTGGAATCCCGTGTATATGGCACCCCCCCCCCCCCCCCCCCACCACACACACACACACACACACACACACACACATACATATAGTAATAACCAACACGCCAAATTGTTTGTCGAATATTGGCTACGCCCTTGTATGGCAAACAATTTTCAATAGTGCTGGTAACCTGTCCGAGTGGGGCGTCGGACTTGGGCAGTATACAGTGGCGGAGCCAGAAACTATCATGCAGGTGGGCGTATATGGACGTGGACTATGGGAGTACATAATATACCCTGATACCTTGAAGGCCACACCTCACCATCTTCATCGTGGGAGTAGACAGTTTGGCGTGGCAGGGTTTAGGAGCCATATCAAGGGGCCATATCAGGGGGCATATCAGTGGGGGGGGGGGGGGGGGGGGGGGATATATCAAGGATACCTAAAAAATCGGCATGTGCCATTATAGTGTTGACCCGCTCCCTCCAACATGTAAAAGATTCTGAAATCCCTATAGACTTTGTAATAGCCCAATAGTTTCCCATTTACAAGTATGCAGAAGCTTACACAATTTGTTATTAACATTTTTAGTGCCCGGGGAGGGGGGGGCTACGCGGGGGGGGGGGGGGTACTTCGCCGAAATTGCTCTGTACTATATAGATACGCCATTGAGTAAACAAGACGAAGACGTAGACAAAACAAATATTTCCAGCTATATTATCAAACAAATTTCACACAATCTATAATCATGCATTATGAACAGTCTGTGAATATTCTGAAAATAAATATTTATATACATATTTCTAGTTATGTTGAGCAACAAATTTCACCATAGATATATGATAACCATTATCAACACACAGTTGGTATTCTAAAACGAAAAAAATATATTTCCATACAGTAAGTATTATAACACGAACAAATATTTTACATTTAAAATTGTTCACACATACTAGCGTGTGTCTTTAAAAATTTGTGAATAAAGTTTATTAACGCTATACAAGGTTGATATGATATTTTTGTTCCATACTGGACTAAGTTGATAACCTTGGACAAACTAATGCACACGTTAGTCCACACCTCATAATAGTTAAACCTGCAAACTTATCACTTTATGCTGGCTGAAACTCATAAACAGGCCTACCAGAACACCGAAATTTTAGTCCGGACTTAAGTTATCAACTTAGTCGGATCATGGACCCTACTCGACCCTTAGTTAGCACTTTCCCAGGTAGCAAGCCAACGTTGGTCCAACGTTGGACCAACGTTGTCCAATTTTTTCGGCAACGTTGGTCCAACGTTGTCCGGCAACGTTGGACCAACGTTGCTTGCGTACGCCCAAACAACGCTGCTCCAACGTTGGCGAAAACAAAATACCAACGTTGGATCAACGTTGGTCCATCGTTGGAAAGTTGTCATTTGGCAACGTTGGACCAACGCTTTTCCAACGTTGATCCAAGGTTGGTATTTTGTATTCGCCAACGTTGGAGCAGCGTTGGTTGGGCGTACGCAAACGTTGATCCAACGTCAAAGCAACATGTGTCCAACAAGCATCCACCATATTTCCAACAAGCATCCAACATGTCTCCAACACTCATCCAACAAGCATCCAACATGTCTCCAACAAGCATCCAACATGTCTCCAACAAGCATCCAACGTTGGTCCAGCGTAATTCACCAACATTTCTCCAACGTTGGTCCAACGTTGATTCCAACGTTGGTCCAACATTGGACCAACGTCTCACCGTACTAAAAAAATTAAATTAATATTCATATGACACGCCTATTGGTGATATCTAGAACATCCTATCCTAGCTTTGCCTTTACCTAAGACTAACCCTAACCCTATTCCTAGTCCTATTCCTATCCATATAGTCCTATTCCTATTCCTACACACTCACTACATCTACATCATCCACTCAGCTTTATATAACCTAGCTTCTGTGTTAATATTTGTTTGATGGTTGGTATTTCGATAAAGTTGAATGTTTGGATAAAGTTTTAAGAATTTACACAAATACATCATGGAAACAAACCTTTAGAATGTTTTTGTAGATAAATAACTTACATATATTTCAAATAATGAGTAAATAATAACATTGGATTCATTCTGAACAATCAAATAACATGATTATTAATGCTGTTTGCAGTCAGTGATAACCACTCATGAATATTCATGAATAATAACCAACGTTCATCCAACGTTGAACCAACGTTGATCCAACGATGGCATACATCCTGCTTTCAGCAGCTAATTTTAAATCCTTTTATTATGCAAGGGGGTTTTGACCACCTGTGCTACGAGTAAAAAAATTACCTTTTCTAACATAACAGCTACATGTAGTGAACAACAGATGTGAAATGTTGGATTCTCGTTGGATTAACGAACGTTTCACTGTGGGTTACCGATGTCGATCCAACGTTGCTCTAACGAGATTGTCCAACCTCCATTTCACTTTGAGTTACCGATGTTGATCCATCGTTGGTGTTGTAATATAATACAAGTAGGCGAAATGCCATGTGTAACTCTGCATAACAATAATAAATACTGGTAAATTACAAACTTGAGTGTCAGGGTAGACTACCCGACACCCAGAAGATGGAACCAGGGGATTATTCTGCCCCTTTCGTACGGTTGTCATCCACTATGTAAGACCGACATTTACCTTAATGCAAAATGGTTTAACGTGCTAGTGCCAGGGTGGACTACCCAAACGCCTAGATGATACCAAGGGATTATTCTGCCCTAAATGGTATTCATCTCTATCACAAATCTAATCTATCCGGGGGTCTGAGACGTCGAAGTGGGTAGCGCCTGTCACGTTCTTGCGAGGGCGGCTTCACCTCACTCCAGCACGCTTCTGGGACCTCCGTTTCCTCGTTTACTGGAACATGGATGTTACCTTCAGGTGCGCGACGCTTCTTTAGATGATGTCTGTTCCGGCGATACCGCCCACCGGATGTGGTACGAGCGGGGCGTTGAATCTTGAGTTGTCACTACGCCAGGTTTCCATTCTTTTCCCACTTGGTAGTACACACGTTCTCCAGACTTCAACACCGGCAGCGACTTGGCACCCTGGTCATAGTATCGCTTCTGCCTCTTCTGGAGCTCTTTCTTCCTACTAGCTATGCACCGTTGATAACGAACAGTACAGTTCTCAATAAAGCGTTTTCTGGATGGTATATCCGGTCACACATCAACCGTGAAGCTCGTCTCCCAAAATGGATTCAAATTAGCATTTCTACAACACAGGTCATGGCGAATCGAATCAGACATACAGTCACTTTCACTTCAGACACCATGTTGTAATATAATACAAGTAGGCACACGAGTATAGTTGAAAGCTTACTTTATTAACTGCTTGTAGATCGATGGCCCAACTCATACATGGTTTCTTGACACCCGATAATATACATATCGATCCTATATGGTAATTCACCGGGGATGGCGCACTTCTATTTATGATTGTAATTCTACTTGAGTCCACTCATTACTGTTGGTCTAACGAGATTGTCCAACGTCTTTTTCACTGTGAGTTACCGATGTTGATCCAACGAGATCGTCCAACGTCTTTTTCACTGCGAATTACCGATGTTGATCCAACGTTGGTCCAACGAGATTGTCCAACGTCTTTTTCACTGCGAGGTACCGATGTTGATCCAACGTTGGTCCAACAAGATTGTCCAACGTCTTTTTCACTGCGAGTTACCGATGTTGGTCCAGCGTTGCTCCAACGAGATTGTCCAACGTCAATTTCACTGCGAGTTACCGATGTTGGTCCACCGTTGGTCCAACGAGATTGTCCAACGTCCATTTCACTGCGAGTTACCGATGTTGGTCCAACGTTAGTCCAACGAGATTGTCCAACGTCTTCTTCACTGCGAGTTACCGATGTTGATCCAACGTTGGTCCAACAAGATTGTCCAACGTCCATTTCACTGCGAGTTACCGATGTTGGTCCAATGTTGGTCCAACAAGATTGTCCAACGTCTTTTTCACTGCGAGTTACCGATGTTGGTCCAACGTTGGTCCAACGAGATTGTCCAACGTCTTTTTCACTGCGAGTTACCGATGTTGATCCAACGTTAGTCCAACGAAATTGTCCAACGTCTATTTCACTGTGAGTTAACGATGTTGATCCAACGTTGGTCCAACGAGATTGTCCAACGTACATTTCACTGCGAGTTACCGATGTTGGTCCAACGTTGGTCCAACGAGATTGTCCAACTTCTTTTTCACTGCGAGTTACCAATGTTGGTCCAACGTTGATCCAACGAGATTGTCCAACGTCCAACGAGTTCCAACGAGTTTGCAAGTTTCCGACGTTGGTCCAACGTTGGCTTGCTACCTGGGTTAGGCCGGACTAATTTTGTAGAATACCAGCCCATGTATCTGGTAGGATACTGAGGATATCTAGGTAATAGCATGGGCGCATGTGAATTTGTGTATCTATTACTCAAAAAACTATGACTTGATTTCGCCTGACGATTTTTAGACATCCGAATATTTTGTATCTTCGTCATTGTTCATGGCGTGACAGAAGGGTTATTTTGCCCCCCCCCCCCCCCCCCCCCCCCAACCCACTCCTACAAAAATCTGAATAGAAATTCTAATTAGGGAACTGCTTCACATTATGTTCACATTATAATGAATTACATAATAATACTAATAATTATAATAATCATATTGATAATAATGATGATGCAAATAATAATAATAATAGTAATAGTAATAGTAATAATAATAATGATGATATTAAATGATAATGATAATAATAATAATAATAACAATAATAATAATAATGATATTAAAGGGGTAGTTTAGTTTTGGTAGAGAGGGCGCTGCAGATCACAATTTTTTTGTGAGGTAATGAAAAACTGAGTGTCGAATTTGAGAGAACATGCAATTTTAATGGCAGAATAAACTTTATTTGGTCAAAATCGACCCAGAAACGGCTGAAATATCAATAAATATATCTGATCTTATAATTATTTGGGGCCCAAATAATTAGATGATTTTTAGAAAAAAAATTTTTAAATGCTTGCACTTTTTCAAAAATTTTCAAAAGCGTTTTTTAAATAGTTGTTGATGATCTCGCTATTTAATCATTATATCAATAAAACATCACATGCATAATTTTGTTTCAAAAATGGTTGAAACCAATGCCTTTTTAAAAAGCGCCCTCTTGTGTTTCAATGGCTCTTTTTGAATGATAACAGGCTTTTTACTTAGTCGCTTGTAATTGTCTATACATTTTGAGCATGGTGGAGTTATAACTATTAGTTTATAATGTTACTGTGCAGGTTTTGGCTACTTAAGTTCAGCCTTACCAAAACTTAACTACCCCTTTAATAATAATAGTACTAATCATTATCATAATAATATTAATAAAAAATGATAATGGTAATAAAAATAATTTTTTGCTAAAACGTTATCAATGTTGAAGTTAGAAAATTAAATAAAAGGAACGGATAAAGAGACTGCGTGAGTCTAGGTATAATGCATTATTGATGCAAAGACAACAAAAACACGCAAGTGATGCTGATGATAATGAATTACCATGGAGATATACAGGCAATGGTTGTGATGCTTCGATGAATGTCTGGACCCGAAGGCACTTACATAATAACATGTTGACGCTCGCGTATTTTTCGCGGATTAAGACACTCACAAATTTAAGGTACATGTAGTACAATTGGAATATCAAGTTTATTTTTAACGCAACTAAATTGAAAAGGCAACGAAATGAAATAAGTTGCCAGTGGGTCAAAGTCGTGGTATAATGTATTAAGCTTTCTTCACAACATCTACTTTATCCGTTACTGAAGAAATAAAAAGAAAAAATATTCCTTATTTGATATCAAGACAGCCCACGCGTATTGAAATTTTAAAAAAGGATTTCTAATTATTTGATGCAATTTTGAGTAAGTTCATTATACGGACAATTCAATGAAGTGAGAAACGGAATAAATATCATCAGTTCTTATTCTATAATCAGTTCGATTGACTCTCGTTAAAGAAACCATACTTTTAATTGAGGTTTTCACCTTGGAATTATTAATATGTACTGGAAAATGATAAGCATTCTTAATTCATAGCTTTCTCTGAGTTTGTTCATACATACTGTCCCAAAATACAGTAAATCGATAGGTTGTGCATGTGTGAGCACAGCAAAATGTTCATGTGTGGGTGTATGTTTTCAACTAAAAAAGATATATAGTACATACGGCTGAATAACTTAATAAGTAACATATTTTTGTGAATTGTAGTAGACATAGACAATTATAAATATGTTCTAAATCGAGTGCTTACTTTATATTACGATGGACCGTTTCAATAGCCTAGATTCATCATACATACTGTCCCAAAATACAGTAAATCGATCGGTTGTGCATGTATGAGCACAGCAAAATGTTCATGTGTGGGTGTATGTTTTCAACTAAATAAGATATATAGTACATACGGCTGAATAACTTAATAAGTAACATATTTTTGTGGATTGTAGTAGATGTAGACAATTATAGATGTGTTCTAAATCGAGTGCTTACTTTATATTACGATGGACCGTTTCAATAGCCTAGATTCATCATGTTTATAATAACATGTAGTAGTACTATTGTCCTAAAGACCCAGAATAGGTTATAAATACATCATTTATATAGACATCACTTATTTTTTGTTTTGGGGTAAATGTCCGCAGGGCAAATCAAACAGCATACAATATGTTTCACTAGAAGGCTAACCAGTTGTACATAATTACTGATAGTATAGCCGATTCTATATCGGGGCACAACCTCGCTCCTACTCTACATATAAATATAACAAGAAAGGCCTAACAACATAGGATGCACTTATGTTCTGAATCTCATCTTAATTCACGTAATTAACATCGTAAGTATTAGCCTTATACATCTTCATGAAAAGGAAGACATTAATATTTAATTTATTCGAGCAATGGCATTACAGACATTTCAATCAGTTGTTCAACTATGTATAGCGGTGTTGTTAGTATTGATTGTGGGCATTATTACATCGATGCAATCCCGTCTCACTCTCGCTCTTTCCTCATTGTGACGTCATAATCGGCAGTGGAATCGGGATACGTTACTCTCATTATATACTTCACCGAATATTCATATGTTCCCTTTCCTTATATAGCTCACATTTGTTTTCGTTCAATGTAATGCTTATCAGTTCCCTTTTTTATACGTACATGTAATGCAGTACTTCAAATAGCCTTACATTGCTTGAACATCAAATGAGTTCAGTTATTACGTTTCTTCAGATAAAAGTTCATGCATGCAATTTTGTAAAATTCCTCTTATATTATATTTGGAAATAGTGTATCCAGTGGTGTATCCGCGTGGTCGGAATGATTGGGAACACACCTTATGTTTTTTGTTATTGTTTTGCACAATAATTGGGGGCACGTGACACCCCCCTCCCCTGTAGCCATGCAACAGATTTACCTTGTTTATACCTGAATGTATGTCATGTATGTTTGTGTCGTCTTCGTGTTTGTATACTTCATGCATTTCGTAAAAATAAATCAGATAAATTAGATCATTTGAGGGCACGTGATCTCCCCCCACCCCCGCCCCCCGTAGATACGCAGTTAGTGTAGCTTTACATTTCACCTTGTTTATACCTGAATGCTGAATGTATGTTTGTGTGGTCTTGTTTTCTGTATGCTTCATGCATTTCGTAATAATAAATCAGATATCAATGAATGTACATTTTCATTTAAGATGTAATTCACATGAATGTTTTCGATGTTTGATGTCAATTCTGTACGAATGAAATACTGCATATTGCAATAAGATGTAATTCACATGAATGTTTTCGATGTTTGATGTCAATTCTGTACGAATAAAATACTGCATATTGTAATAAGATGTAATTCACATAAATGTTTTCGATGTTCGATGTCAATTCTGTACGAATATAATACTGCATATTGCAATAAGATGTAATTCACATAAATGTTTTCGATGTTTGATGTCAATTCTGTACGAATAAAATACTGCATATTGCAATAAGATGTAATTCACATGAATGTTTTCGATGTTCGATGTCAATTTTGTACGAATAAAATACTGCATATTGCAATAAGATGTAATTCAGATGAATGTTTTCGATGTTTGATGTCAATTCTGTACGAATAAAAATACTGCATATTGCAATTACTTCACAACAGTCATCAGCTTATTCTATATAGCTCACATACATTGAATCATTGAGTAACATTATATCGTACATGTCTGATCGGCGGACGGCGGTAGAATCGGGCAGCATTACTCCAATCCTCGCTTCGTTCATTTAACATGTTAAAGGATCTAGTAACTTTGTTGACACGTGCAGAAGCTGGCGAATCGTTGATAAAATATCTAGTTCTGTATAATCTGATATGTACACTGAGAGATGTATGAACATCCCATGGTAAATTAATGTCATCAGGTCATATGACCAAGTAATGATCGAAAATGCAAAGATATATTTGCTTTATAGTCATTGCACTATCTATGTACACAGTTGACAATCTCCAGTGGATAACTATCAGTACGAACACTGCAATCGTAAACTAAAACCCGTTACTGTTACAAATTAAAAAGGCATGACAGAGCCACTGGAGACGTTCTAAGTAAGTTTTGTGGATGTTGGCAATGTTACTAGATCCCTTTAATATCACATCTCTTTCTTTCTACAATATACCCGTATTATCATATTGATATTAGCCTGAAGTAACAGGTGGCCTATCTATGCAAATATCAAGTGTACTAGCGTGTATGTATTATTTATAGACTTTCGAATGTTTTCTTCTTGATTATAAAGGACCCAGTGAAAATACGTGTGTGCATGAGAGGTAACATAAGTATTAGACGACTTATAAATAATTTACGAACATTTTGTTCTTGTATAGTTTAATTTTTCAATTTTTGTTATGTCATTTCATATATATATAATGTATTCTAATAATATAATGATATGTATATGTATAATCATATGATAAAGTAATTCGTAATATTTTACAGAAATTATGTGCTTCTGTAATCTTAAATTAAATCATATGGTGTTAATAGCACAAAATTAATGAAGAAGCCGTTTTAACAAGATAGTTTTCTAACATGGCAAGATTGAATTTGTAGTGAAGACATCATGAACATCTATATTACAGAGCCAATTTAATCGTTTGCTATGAACTAAAACGAATATTATAGGCAGCATTCAAATACATTTGCTTGTTAATGATGTCCTAAAGAAGCATTGTCCTCTTTTTCTTCAGCTTAGCGGATCAGAATCGAGTCACAATTAAACATGTCAAAGTGGGAGGGTTTGTCGTCAAAACTCGATTGACTATTTTGACCAACAACAATAATAATCTCCCCGTGATATCGTGGAAATCGCATCCAAATCGTCTTTACTCCTGCGTTTTCTTTTTTTACTATCGGAAGCAGATTATCCACTTAATGATCATGATTATAGACTCGTGAATACTGACTTGATCACACTGATTGGTGACTATACATTTCAATAGAGTAGTAGAATTCACCTAAATGGTGTTGAAGGCCGAGGCTATTAAATCGGGATATTACTTTATATATTCTTCTCAATCTAATTCTTCAAATATGGGCCGTTTGAGCAGCGATTGACAATCAATTGTATATCTGTAAATTGGGTAACTGCATAGTTTGTGAAGGGATTGTATCACAGTGACCATGCCGGCGGATATATTTTAAATAGGGAATATCATTTCAATTCTGAATTTATATATAATTCATATACCAAAAAATAAATATCGGACATATATTACTTTCTCCTTTATCTAACATAAATAAAAACGGGGCATGTCTTATTGGGTACTAAGATTTTCTTGTATTTGATTTGTAAACTGAGTTTTGTTATGAAAATTAAATTGGGGTATAGGAAAGAAGAATACATATTCATTTGATGTTGATGATATTATCTATGTTTGATCGACTTTGTCATAACTACATTAATATATTAAACGTAAACGTTTGATGATTGTTCTCCTTATTCAACAAGATTGTTTGTATTATTATTTATCTAATTATCTTATGATTTCATTCTATTTGCATTAAGTGTAAATGGAGATCCGAATAAATAAACTATAATTTCTATACAATGATTATAATAATAATAGTTTGATAATAATCAAACATAAATGATAATACGTGAGTAATTACTATTTTCTGAGACACAACCAGAAAGATTCATGAACTCATGAGCTTTAAATGGAAGTGGGCATCGGTGATTGATAACCGATTGTACTTTTCTTACTAAATCGATCATGCATGTCTGAAATAAAGATCACGCGATTGAAGTAAAATTACTATAAATAAAAGTGGAGTAGCGTGGGTGATGAATTAACGATTACATTTAATGGATAACGTTTATAACAAGGAGAGGACAGAAAGTAAAATTTCGATTCAAGTGTTTCAAGTAAACTTGAAATCTGACATTAGGGCTTAATTAACGATTGCACTTAAAGATTTAGTATTGTTTAGACAGCGCTTCAAAATAGTTTCGAAGCGGGTAGAGGAAAACTAACTAAATTAATTGCAGTCATGGCAAAAAGCACATAAGTGCACAACAATGTCTGTTGGATCAAACCGTTCTTAAACGAACGGAATACACAACAAATAAAGCCATCCGAATATAGATCGCAACTCGCAAGCGTTGATTTGTATTAGTAAATGCATGAAAATGTATGTTCGGAGCCACTTTCAGTTTTATACTCGAGCTTAAAATGCATAATGATGATACCTAATGGATTTTCATCATAATAGGGATTTCACAAGTATGGAAACTCTTCTCATATTGTTATTATTGTGATTATGATTTCCAGCTATTTTTAAAATAAATTGTGAGTTTCCAGTTGACGGATGTAGGATGAAATCAATGTAGCACACACACACAAAAATCAGATCGAACAGCCCTGTAATTTGGATTCTACGAATGAAAAACAAATGCGTCCCTCCATCAAATTATATATCGGTCTAGAAAAGACGTTTAACTGATTTAGCATAATATTACAATAATATTGTACTTATTCTTGTAAAGGTATTGTGAAGCGACATATTTTGTAAAGGTATGTCACGGAAAAAAATCTCAAAAATTCAGAATATGTAATAACATGTAGTCAGTTTAAGCGAGGTTTGGTTATTTTGTACAGTATTCGGTCATCCATTGTTATATATGCGCGGGTCACGTAGCTAGCGCGGGTCACGTAGGGGTCACGCATAGCGTTGTGGTACTCTGTGGAATCCGTGTACGAACTTCCTCACTGGGTGAATATACGTATAGTGCACAATTAACCGTTGGACGATGGTGTATTAGTTTTAGCTCTATAACTCCACGAAAAAGAGATTTCAAGCCCTAATTTGTTCAGGCATGCTATTAAATGACATTTTCTTTCATATAAGACAATAATCTCGCAACTTTTGAAATTTGGCTTGCAAAAGAGGGGCTATCCCTTTAAAGAGTGAAAACGTGTTGGGGTTTTTTCTGAGCCACGTCCAGTATTTTCGTAGTATTATACCGGAGTTTTAAATTAAGATGGGTATTATATATAGGTGATGGACGTGTGATGGATTAGCAATTTAAAGTTGATACCTAATGGATGTCGTTTGGGAAATCACTGACCTCGTGCATGGTCCATTATAATTATAATACGGTATTGATTTTCACATCAAAACAATGCCTGCTAAAATATGGGTCGGGTGATCTGACATCATAATAAGCAGAGGAAGTGCACACACACACACACTTTTTTGTTTGGTTCATGTTTTATTCCTCCAAATAAACAGAACAAAAACATCAATAACAATTTCGTAAACAAGCATAAATATGCATCATAATTATATACATGGGGTGTTCGTCACAGAAAGTAAATTACATATACATAACAATTTACATCACATAATTACGTACGAAAAATGAGAATTTGAGGTTTTTAGCTAAGATTTAAAAAAATACCCCCAAAATACAAAAACAAACAAAAAACACACACACACCCACACACACACACACATACAAACACGTGTACATAATTTTACATCACTTTAGGTTGGAGGACAAATATTGCGTCTCTATCTTGTGTGTTGATACTCATCCATTTCTTTGTGATAATGTCCCCTCTTTTACGACCATACAAGAGCATAATAAGTGCTTTCAAACACAACTATAAGTCTACACAGTATCACACTGATATTATAATGGTTACGTCCTTAACGCTATAGTCTACATAATTATATCATTGTTGCATATATGGTGCAGTTTACTACGGTAACTATGGTAACCATACGTATTATACACACTTGAACACAAACTCATACCAACTCTCATAAATCACATCTACATTAATTATCTGTCAAGAACCATATAAATTATATGTAGACACATACGTCCAGAACATTTTATTAGGATTAAGAAACATATATATGCGATTGCATAATTATATACGTATAGCTCACGGTTCATGCGGTCATGATTGTTTGCATTTTTTTTTTTTTTCATTACATGATAACATCGTATACATGACTGTAAACAATCATTATCATCTGCTGCAAGTTCCAGTGGCGCACTTGCCCGCAACAGATGTTACCTCATTACCTCACGATAAGGTTAACATGGTCAACCCACATACCATCTGCGGATCAATTGGCGTAGCTACGGGGTGGGGGGCACATGGGGGGCTATACCCCCAATTAATTAGCCCAAAACAACACAAAACATAGGGGTAAACATTATGAAAAAACATATAGATAAGAGTATGCCCCCACTTAATGCAAGTGCATCTTTGACTGAGAAACAAAGCGAGACAATAATCTAAGAAGATTAAACGACGCATCAGCCATGTCCGAGTCATACACTTATTAAACCGCCGTGTGGACACTATTATATGTTCAACATTGTCTTTTGGAAATATGAGCAGGAGATCAAATTACGTGCAACGGCGCATCTCATGTGACCGCTGTCTGACACTGTCTTTGAAGTCAGAATCATATGATGGCATAGGCGTACCACCCTCCTCCCCCCCACCCCCCCTTTCAAATTTGAACTGGTCACAAGACCAAATTTTAAAACACCGTGGTCTCTGCCATCGAAAATGTCGACAAATTTGGTCTCGGCTTCAAAAATGTTCTAATACGACTACCCCCCCCCCCCCCCCCCCCCCCCCCCCCCGCGAACAGGATACTCAACCGCTGGGTCTTGGTCTCGGTCTCGAAAATTTTGAAGGTACTTGGTCTCGGCTTCAGAAATATTCGACTCCCCCCCCCCCCCTCCCCCCCCCCTTTAAAAAATCTTGGGTACGCCACTGTATTGAGGTACCATACATATAACCTATATATGTGGACATCATTCGTGCAAGATGAATCAACGGCCGGGGCAATCTCGCTATTCATAAGGACCGCTTTATTTCATAACGTGTTTATGAATAGCGACCCCCTTCTCATATTATAAATAGCGACCATTTTCTTCGATTATGAATAGCGGTCTTTATAAATTATCATCCTCATGAATAATGACCGTCTTTTCATATTACGAATAGCGGTCCTTATTAATAGCTGAGCGGACCCCGAATCAACAATACCAATACCGTGAAAGTTAGATTGACCATAATCACGGCTTTGTGAAAGCTAAAGACACCATGTATACAAGATTATATCATTATTAGATCTTCAAGACGATCTAGTTGTTTTCGTCAACTATGCGCACTCAAGTGAAAGTATTGGATACGACTCGGGATTAACTTACTTTCAAAACAATGCAATTAATTCTGGAACTTAATGTAATTCCAGTATTATAACGAAGTAATAGTGTTAAGGATGTATTTACATTCTAACCGTGGCATTGTATACGTTTGATTGCACATGGGCAATGATTAAATGACGAATGTATACATCTTATATTATATGTTGTACATTACACTTCTCCCTTTCGTTTAGAGAGTATAAAAGCATGGACAACCATTAATGTTACGTTTATGGGATTCGCTATGTACATCTAGTATTAAATCCCGATACGTATAATAGGATCTTTATCCGTGATTGTATTATAACGAATTGAATGACAGTTTCTTTGAGTATTTATCAAACTCATCAAGGGCGTCAACAGCTTCTCAAAAGTGGGGGGGGGACATCGGCGAGGTGAGCGAAGAGCGACCAAGCGGGGGAAGGTGTGGGAGGGGGTGTCCCCCTCCACACAGTAGGGAGCTTTTGCACTTTGGGGCTTGAAATTGTGCGATTTGGTGCATATCTGAGACAGAAATTTCACATATACATGTATGTCAGAGTGAATCTATGAAATCCATGGAATCAAACATACATATAATGTATACACTTATGAAAAAAGTGGGGGGGGGGGACAATCCCCTCCACTTTCAAAAGTGGGGTGGGGGGTGGGGACATGTCCCCCCCGTCCCCCGCATGTTGACGCCCATGAAACTCATCACTGCTAATAAAATCATGTACTGGATAACATGCATAGAAACCATTCTCATGAATATTGCTATTCTCATCAAGTAAAGCCATTACACACCGGATCTCGTAAGCAGTCGGTATATTGTACCTCCTATGATTTATTGTTATTACATTGTTTGGATGATTAAAGACAATAATGTTGACACAAATGGTTGTTCTGTGATTGACGTAATTTCCTCGTGCAAGACTGCACGTAAATCAGTTCCATAAACCATTCAGCGAATAAACCTATTCATCCTTCGAACCCGGTTTCAATGTATAGTAATTCTATGGGAATAACAATATCGTGTGAGAAAATTGGTTAATGCAATATATATTTGGAACATACCTGAAATACGCATGCTACGTGAGTACGATGACAGGTTATTCTACTGACCTGGATCGGGCATATGCTTGGCACAACATTAAAACACACTTGTTGTGGTTTAAATAGAATTTCAGAACCTTTGGAGTTTTGACAGACGATAAAAACGGTCGAAATTGGAACGCCTCCCGCGTGATACGACCCCATACAATGCCTCAAGTACGTATATCAACATCCTCATTACGTTTCTCAAATAGCCAGGCAGTAGTGTTCCGGAAGAATGGAGGAGAAGAAAGGCGCGAAAGAGGAAAAGCAGAAATCATTATAGAGGAGAAACGGTGTACTAAAACTATTGTCCGATTCGTTCTGGGGTTAGGTTTCAGATCAATACATGCAAGGGATCCTAACCTTTTTTTTTTTAGATGGCGTAGCTACTATGTAGGGGAGCAAGGGAAGGATTACTCCCTCATCTTCTGCATGGCAATTCGTACCCCGCCCCCAACCTCCTGCACCCCTCTACCTATACGGTAGACCATCCCACCTGTGCTCCGTTGGTACAAATAATGATTCGATTATACAATGTTAACGTACATGACGTATACGACACAATAATAAGGTTAACCTCCTCGTGGGGAAATTAAGCCCCCCTTCCCCCCCCCCCCCCCCCTTCGTCAAGTTTCCCCTCGTCTTGACTTACTTCGGCTGTCTATCGTAACTTCGATCAAACGGCCTATACTTACATCCATTGGACCTAAAACGAAAAAGCTTTAACTACCAAGAGGGTCATTCAGACCCTTTTGTCATTCTTTAAAGATAATGAATTGTCCTTCCTTTGAAGATGGACAACGGGAGGTTGTCTGACCGTTGATGATGACAAATTACGTCCCCTGTGATAAAGGAATGATTGGTCTTACATAACACAGAGTGCTGGTCATTTTGCTGGTCAAAATATATAGGCCACATATTATAAATGTACGAGTAGAATGCTAAACACCTATTGTGACTTGACAACATTCCTTCATTTGTAATAAAAAACAGACTAATCATAATTATGCTGAGATCATTATTGCATGATGGTGTTCATTTTACTTACACAAGTACAAGAAACTGCAAACAACAAATGCAATGTGAAAAACAAACTTTACGATCATTGGTACTAGAAAAACGTTTACATGCGATGAGCATGGGTAAATAAAATAAGTTTCATCTATCATAACCTAAAGCAATAACCATATAGTCTACATGCTATGATTATTTTTTTTATTTTATTACAGTTTAGTTTTAGTAATCTATTTTCTGTTTTAGTTTTAAATTAGTGGTTTATTTTGAATGTTGATTCTGCAACCAATTTTAAAGAATAAAATATCACAAAAATTACATTAAATAAAGGTTTAAGCGACCGCAGCGTGCAACTTGCAACGTCAACCTCCCTGAAAAAGTGACAAAATAATCAAGTAAGTTTGGTCGTTACCCAGGAAGAGGAAGAAGAAAAAGTTATCATTACAGCTACCAATACGGTTATATATAAAGTATATATAAAGTATTATATTATATATATATATACACATATAAAGTATATATATATATATATATATACACATTTAAAAAAAAACATAGTACACCTCTTGGTTTATCATGTTATTCCATCGTACATAATATATAACTTCTTCGATAATTTTCAACGAGCGCTATAATATTACCCTGGAGTAACCCAATACGCGCTTAGTTGTTATTTCAAACGTGAATGCAAAACAAACTTTCTAATCAACATACCAAACCTGGGAGCTAACCATGGACAGATTTAATAAAGAAACTAAACTTACTTATTATCATCTGAAGATAACTGCCCGACGTCGGCCGGGCCGCCCCGTGCAAGCAAGTCGAGGCAGTAACCAGTAACCACGAACGCCAGACGGAGCGGCTCAAGTGCTTTCGCTTATCCCGTAGCAAGCTGCTGATGGCGATTATATTCCTAGACCGCCGCTTTTTAAATGCATTTATATCCTGTGGCGGGTGTGAAATATCACTTCGAGTTAATGATGATGGTGATGAATTGTTTATAAGACAGTAGACACTTCCCAGCTACTTAACGACTTCTTAGAAGAGTTAGAAGAAGCGACGGCTCATATTCAGCTCATCATTATAGCTCGCTTCCAAGAAGGAGCAAGCGAGACTGATGACTTCGTTACGCCGGGTTGTTTCAGGAGGCCACGCCGAAGTGTTGCATGCATCCGTGAGCGAGTGGCGTGCGTGAATAGCGGCGTATACGCCGATCCGCATTGATCAGCGTGTCGTCTGAATAACATGGATTGTACTAGTGTAATGAGGCGCCGCGTGCATTTTCTACCCACACTGGTCGTGGCGCTTTTAAGGGATAGTAACTTTGTTGACATGTGCAAAAAGTGATGAATGGTATTGCTGTGATCTGATATGTTCACTGAGTAATGTGTGAACATTCACGTTAAATGGATCTCATATAATTATGGCCGATTACAATGAGCATGGGCGTCGATACTTAGCCTACGTAATACATATTCATCAGGGGGGATGAATGAATAGATCATCCCCCCCTGATGAATGGGTATCAATTACAGATCGACGCCCATGGTAATGAGCAAAAATGCAAACGATATACACTATTCATTGCACTGATTTAGTGCACAATTATACATTTCCAGTGGATAATTAACAATCAGAACACTTCAATCGTAAATATCTTTTTAACGAAAAGGAATTCGGAAAACCGTAACCTGTTCCATGCTTTTGTAATACAAACACAACAAGGTATGAGAGAACCGCGAGCTAAAGAGCTCTTAAAGGTTTGAGGATTTGAACAATGTTATACTAGATCTCTTTAATGTGGTATGCTTGTCACGGTGCCATAGGACATGTAGGAATCTGGCGCCTCGGGCAATGCCATGAATGTTAGAACGGAAGAATATAGCCAACTGGCCAGGGGGCCTGAGACTATAACGAATGTTTAGGTCAGCTTTCAAAAAATAATCAGAAAATCGATAATTTAAACTATAATCTTAATTGTTTCCAATGACGTTTATGTCTGCATGCAAAAAGCAGTGTTGGAAGAATCAAGCAAGCTACATTTTGGCTACCAATCCACTGCACGAGACTCGAAAATCGTCGGTTTACGGCGTTGCCTTTGTTTTTACAAAATTAATACAGGCACTATAAAACAAATGCAAATCACTATACTTTCAAAACGAAATGTCGGCATACATTTACCCACACTGTTATCTCATCTATACCATGAAGACATTTTCCAAGGGACTTAAGAAAATAGGGTTAAGAATTATAAAAATAATTATAGCAGTTTAATTAGGACATGTATGTATATTGTGATAGAAATATCAGCCATGAGTTATGTAGCTGTCATTAATATTGCACTTTTCCAACTCTAGCCAACAAAGTACCAATAAACGCTAGACCCTTTTGTAATTCACTGTGATCTGATTTACATTCAGGAATCAGCATTTCTTTTTTTCAGACAGATACATGTACATGTCTCCAACGCCATAAAGGATCATGTTACCTCCTGTAGGTACTACTACTACATGACTATAGCTCATGTGCTCGCCTCATCATCATATAGGGTACATGATCTAAATCACATAATGGAATGGGCGTACAAATGTTGCAGTTAGCAGTTTTGACATCCATCACGACAACCACATCCCCTACCTGCAGCTATACACAATAATTTGTTACTGCTAATAATTACTCACTTGCTACTAGAAAACTTTGCCAGTTCTCTTTACCAGTCACCCTTCGTCGGACCCCCCCCCCCCCCCCCCCCCCCGCCGACATTCTTTCACACCACCTCATACGTTACATTGAATACAATATTTATAATTTGATAATCCACTTGATACAATTAAATACACTTATTGTACATGTACTTAGGCAATGAGTTCCCCACATATAGGTTGAGGGTTACCCCACCACCCTTCTAGCTACGCCACTGGATAGGTTTGGATGTAGCACATTTAGTTGTTGCATATATACCATACACATTTTAAATCGTCTTTGGACAAGATGCATTGAAATGTATCAGCTCAGCCTATTTGTATGGAAAATTGTTGCTTTTTGGCAGCCATCTTGGAAAATGGCCACCATTTTGGATTTTACAGTAGCTTCGCCACTGGATAGGGACTAAATGTAGCACATTTAGGTTCTGCATACCGTGCATAATCAGAATCGACTCACAAATTATGAAACAACAAATTAAGTATCTCTTTATGACAAAATGTATCTTTTTGGCGGCCATCTTGGAAAATGTCCGCCATGTTGGAATTTCACAGCAACTACCGCACTGGATAAGGACCAAATATTGCACATGGTTTCTGTATACCATACATAATCAGTATCGACTGCCAGATCATTGAAACCGACAAATTAATATTTTTTTAATGACAGAATGTAGCTTTTTAGTGGCCACCTTGGAAAATGGCCACCATGTTGGATATTTACAGTAGCTACGTAATTGGATAGGGACTGTATATTTGGTTTTTGCGTGCCATACTTGGAAACGACACCAAGATCGTTTAAATCGACTAATTATTTCTCTTTTTATGACAAAAAGTAGGTTTTTGGCGGCCATCTTGGAAAATGGCCGCCATGTTGGAATTTTGCGTGGTCAAATTTTGTTTTCCAAAAAAGTAACCCAAAGGTAATGTGCATGCCAATTTGGGTGCTTGTATTACTATTTGAACGATTGTTACACCTATCTGCCCCACTAGTACGAAGCTCATGTAGGCAATGGGTAAACGATTCGTGATCATTTCTTTAAAGATACAATAACAAGATAAAATATCATTACCGATAACCAAAAACAAATCTTCATTACGTTACAAAAGCTAGAATCTTGTTGTAATGTGGGTGCCACTGGGCCTGGAGACATGCATTACTCAGTACCCAATAAAGCCATCTTAAACGGTACACAATCTCTACAAATGCTTCCTTATTACTGGACTCCTTACAGTACCAATGTATGGACAATCAACAACACATTATATGGTGGCAGCGGTGGGATGAAATCCTTGAAGGATGTCCAGGTGTCGTGGGGATTGCCGACGACATTATCGTGTCGGGAAAGACGGAGGAAGAACATGATCAAAACCTCCACAACCTCATGCGTGTGGCCCAGAAACGAGGACTTCAGTTCAACAGTGAGAAATGTGCCATCAAGGTCCCAAAGATAGCCTTCTTTGGAATGGTGTACGATGCAAACGGGGTTCATCCCGACCCAAAGAAAGTTGATGCCATCAAGTCAATGAGCCCACCAGACACCAAGGCGCAGCTTCGTGAGTTCCTAGGAATGGTTACGTATCTGAGTCCCTTCATTCCGAACCTATCGTCCCAGACCTCCAGCCTACGCGAGCTGCTGAAGGAATATGCAGTTTTCACTTGGACCCAGTCACACCAGCAGGCTTTCGACAGCCTTCGAGATCAGATCTGCAAGGATGCAACTCTTGCTTATTTCGATAGCAGCAAAGACACGGTCATACAGGTTGACGCTTCGATGCAGGGCCTCGGAGCCACCCTCATGCAGGACAACAAACCGATCGCGTATGCATCGAAATCGCTAAGTGACGCGGAAACAAGATACGCGAACATTGAGCGTGAGCTCTTAGCCGTGGTCTTTGGATGCGAGAGATTTCACACGCATGTGTACGGAAAAACATTTGTGGTAGAGTCAGACCACAAGCCATTGGAGATGATTCGTCAAAAGCCACTCACTGCAGCGCCCCCTCGTCTCCAGCGAATGCTGATGCGGCTCCAATCGTACGACATGTCGATACTGTACCGTCCAGGTAAGGAGGTTCCTGTTGCAGACTGCCTGTCACGCAGCCCACTCAAGGAAAACGATCACATCGAGCTTGACGTAACGATCAGCTTCGTCCAATTCGCTCCAGATCGCCTCAGTCAACTGAAGCAGGAAACTTCAAATGACACTGAACTAGCGGCCCTTCGCGAAACCATCGTTCAAGGATGGCCACAGCAGAGACGCGACGTTGCAAAAGCGCTACAACCCTACTGGGGATTCAGAGATGAGTTAGCTGTTGAGGACGGTCTGGTTCTGAAGGGAGAGCGTCTTGTTATTCCTCAGAGCATGCATGCCTATATCATGTCCAAGCTACACGAAGGACATCAAGGAATGGAAAAAATGAGACTGCGAGCCAAGGGGTCAGTCTACTGGCTCTCGCTTCAGCAGGACATAGAAGCAACCGCAACTGATTGCGAGACCTGCAAGACCTTCAAGCCTTCACTCCCACATGAGAGCCTCCAGCAACACGAGATTCCATGCCGAGCATGGCAGATTCTGGGGACGGACCTCTTCCACTTTGAGGGTGAGAACTACTTGATTATCGCAGACTACTATGCCAAGTTCCCTTTTCTTCGCAAAATGCCCAGGGAATGTACCAGCGCAGCAGTCGTTACTGCAACCAAGCAAGTGTTCGCGGAGCAAGGGATTCCAGATCGCGTTGTCAGTGACAATGGCCCACACTTTGACTCTGCACACTACAAAGACTTCGCTACAAAGTGGGGTTTTAGCCATGTCACATCCTCGCCGCACTATCCGCAATCGAACGGGTTCATCGAGCGCACAATCCAGACCGTGAAGAATGCCTTAAAGAAGGCAAGAGCAAGCAACATCGACCCGAATCTAGCGCTTCTTTGCATTCGTGCCACCCCCATCGACAGCCAGCTTCCTAGCCCGGCAGAGCTCCTGTACGGCCGAAGAATGAAGGACAACCTTCCGGCCAGAATTCGCAACCGCAACCCTGAACGCGATCAAATCTACCGACGGATGCAGGATCGGCAGGCATCACAGAAAGCCTATCATGACAGGACGGCGCAAGACCTCCAACCCCTAGCACCCGGACAGCTAGCTCGCGTCCAAGACCCCAAGTCTGGCAACTGGCTTCCAGCTACCGTGCGGGAGCAATGTCGCGAACCACGCTCATATCTCGTTGAGACCCCGAACGGTGGCATCTTCCGACGCAATCGTCGCCATCTGGCAGATGCTGAACCGAGACGCACCCGCTATGACGAGTCACCTACACCATCGACTGCCGAAGAGTCTACAGATTCATCAGGTGACAACCCGCTACCGGGGACAGCTTCTCCAAGCGAAACTGGACCACTCACCACCCGTAGTGGCCGGCAAGTGAAGAAACCAAATAGGCTAACCTATTAAGGGACATTAAATCTTTCGTCTGTGGAAAATTGTTAGGTTTATGTAGGATAATTCTTACAGAGGGACATTAAGATCTTCTGCCTGTGTTAAATCGGATATACCCACCTTTTTGGATTACATTATTATAAATCGCGATATGTATTTTGGACGCTCTTTTCGGACTTCAATTTTGATTAGATTTTTTAAGGATAGAATATCGCATTACCAAATTCTATGGACTGTGAATTTTGCGGACTATACTTTTGTTTGTTTTTTTATAATCTCCGTAAGGGGGATGTAATGTGGGTGCCACTGGGCCTGGAGACATGCATTACTCAGTACCCAATAAAGCCATCTTAAACGGTACACAATCTCTACAAATGCTTCCTTATTACTGGACTTACAGTACCAATGTATGGACAATCAACAACACATTATACTTGTCAGAGACATAATGCATCGATACAACTAATCATCTTCAATAATTATATTGTGAAAGCAAAAAAAATAGAGAAATAATATTTAAACTTCTGATTGCTCTAAAGAAGAAAAAAAAGTTGATATTTTCTTATTTCAGACATTCAGAAACAGGCAATCACCATGAATGACACAACGCTGAATAACCTAAAAACATATTGTTCATGTTTCAAGATTTTCTTTCAAAAACAAATAATAACACATTTACAAATTACATAACAAGATAAAGAAATTGTCACCACTGATGACAATCTCCATGAACTGAAGATTGGGAAACTGGGATTTCTTAATAAGACTTTCAGAAACAGATTAAACATTTTCAAAATGACAAGATAGAGATATCATTGATATAAATCTAAAGGATATAGACAGTAAGAGAGGACAATAATAATAATTATATATATCTCATGTATACAGGCTACATTATATTAATGTGCGCCATACCTGTCCAAATGGATATCATATACAATGCAGCCTGATGCTCCAGGCATGCACTGAAGATGAATAGCAAATTGAAAGCTATATCATTTAAATCAAGAATTTGGCTATTCGCCGATTGAATACGTTATGATTGTATTATTCGTATTCCCTTTCCGTGTATATATTACCTTTTTTTATTTGGATTTATATCATTGAAAGATGATACAAACTTAATTCTGTTTCTCTCTCTCCACCCCCCCCCCCCCCCCCCCCGCCCCCCCCCCCCCCCCCCTCTCTCCTCTCTCACTCTCCTCTCCCCATCTTTCTCTTTCCGCTATTATCGTGGACTTCGTGGTTCAAAATAATTCAAGAGGAAACATAAGGATGATGAGTTCTCGGTCATGTTGATGCAGATCACAGGTGGTCAATATAAAGATAATGATATGGGCGCATCCATAATGCACGGCGGAACCCATCTGGGAAATCAACTCGCGGTGTTATTTACGTTATGTTACCCCTCTTTTAATCCGACACCTCCTCATAATTATCTTCTCAGGAATCAATACATTTTATGAAAGTGAGTTACTTTGATTTTCAAGTGACGGATGAGGTGGAAAAAGTATGAGATTCTGTGTCATTTTTTCTACCTCTGTTTAACCCGACACATCCCCATAATTATCTTCCTATCAATCAATACATTTTTTTGAAAGTGAGTACTTTGATTTTCAAGTGACGGATGAGGTGGAAAACGTATGAGATTCTGTTTCATTTATTCTACCCCTGTTTAACCCGACACATCGGATCCCCATAATTATCTTCGTAGCAATGAATACATTTTTTGAAAGTGAGTACTTGATTTTCAAGTGACGGATGAGTGGAAAACGTATGAGATTTTGCGTCATTTTTAATATTCTACCCCTCTTCAATCCGACACATCCACATAATTATCTTCGTAGCATAATTATCTTCGTAGCAATCAATAAATTTGTTTAAAGTGACTTTGATTTTCGAGGGACGGAGAGGGTGAAAAGCCTCAGAGATACGCATGCAGTATGATGTACGAGATATACAATACCAAATGGGTTAAAGCGATCTTCAATTAACTTTTGTAAAATTGGACCAAAATCACTTGGAGCTTTCACACTGTCTTCTCTTGTACCTTGTTGGTTGGATTATATATGCCATAACAGAAGAATGAAATGGTTTTGATTTTCCAAATGTCTACCGTATTATGGAGATATCTAAGAATGAATATGAAAGCGTCTGTATATCCGAACTTTGCTACAAAATCCTCTTGTATCCGAATGCAGATACTTCTCGCGATGATCGGGGTAAAATCAGACATTACTAGGTAAACATTATTCCTTTTCTATGGAAATCTCGCTTATCATTCTCAAGAATCTTACAATGATATTGGTATATATGATTAAAGTCTCAAATATCACTTTTGGGGGAAATGTGAAGGTGATGGATTACTTTAACGTGCACAGCTCTTTATGCACGTTGTGTTTGCCTTTTTTTAATTACACAGTTCTTTTTTTCAACTCGGATATGTGAAGAGTTTGTACCTCATTCTTGTACCCCCTTTTGATCCGACACCTTCCATCAGTAATGATCTTCTTATGGCGATAAATACATTTAATTTCAAAAAGTGACTTTGATTGAGTAGCTGATGAGACTCGAAATAGTACTTCTTATTAAAGTGAAACCAGTAAGTGTCTAACTCCACGAAAATTACTTGGAGCTTCCAAATTTCTCTTCTACCGTGTTGTTTGTCTTATATGGTAAGAGAAGAATAAAATAGGGTTAGATTTGTTGAAATGCCATTTTAGTATGACGATATCTATCATTGATAATCATTCAGCTCAAGAGCGTTAATGAACGGTCATAAACCATGTAAACCTCATACACGCTATGGCAGTAATTCGTTGTAAAAGCTGACGCAAATTTTCGCTTTTTTAACCAGGAAAGCAGTGTTCCTTTTCAATGAAACTTTCACACATCATTCGGACATATCTTACAATGATTTTGGTATAAGAGTAAAGTCTCAAATGTAATTTTGGGCAATATCTGACACTTTACAGGTGCACCTTTAACATGATTGAGTACAGTGTAAAGATCGTAATAAAATGGGCTAGTAATATGACATGTGTTCAGGTTTATCAAATAGTATATACAAAAGAATACAGTGTGAAAAGATGACCAAGTCTTGTTTGATTATCTAGCTCTCCTTAAGACAGTGAATAATGTTGAAGTGTTTGACGACCAATTGACAAAATAAACACAAGGCATGTAGAATAGAAGAAAAATGCAAATACCCGTACTCGTATCGATTGTTTATTTAGCCTTGTTTCTAGTAGGCTTCTCAGTATAGTATGCTAGTGGGATAGCTACGCGGGCCCGGAGGCTGCCCCCAACCCTCCGAATAATTTGACAAAAACAATAACAAACATGAGTAAATCTGTTTAAAATAAAGAAATTAATAAGGAGTGTCCCCAACAATTTTAGCGAAACCCCTATCAGTTCGTCCACGCTACGACATTGTTGCTTCACTTTATATATTAAATACGGGTTGATCAATCTATTCGTGCCTTTCATTATTTCATCTTCATGGTTTATTCAAAGGATTACAACTTACATATTATACTGTACATATATATTCAAATCAATACGATGGAATCGCAGATTATCTAGATGCCTGCATAACCCAAAATGATCTTTTATCAATAAGGAACACGAAGCAGTTTTGGTAGTCACTGTTGGTACGTGTAATCCAATTTTGAATTTGAGAGAATAGCAATTGATAATACTCCGTTTCAAGACAGAATTATCATGATAAAAGACGAGGGTTAGCAATAACATTCTTCTCAAGTGTTTACTCATTTAGACAACATACTCCAAATCATTAGAAAGATCTTTAAAAACAAATAAATTATATAATATGATTCAATTTTCAAGGATTCAAATAAGAGAGAAGGGGGAAGAGACAATGTATAGTTGGCATTATAGATGTACATGCCAGAATTTAATTTATAACTTATAATAAGCTCCCTCTTCCTTATACAGCCAATGGGCCAGTGAAATGGCTGTTGACTAGACCATACATTACAGAGTGTCCCAGAAAAAAATGAAACCGGATTTCATGGCAGAAATTTTCTGTCATAAAGAATAATTTCTATGATAAGATATACATGTATGAAAAGCTCTGTTTCTCTCCTTTCATTTGATGTACAACTTGTGGCACATAATTCACGCATGACATAATTAAAACAATGGAAATTGGTGTTACCGAAATTCCGTTTGCACGCAGAAATTGCAAGTTTGGGTGAGTTTTTTGGGTGAGTTTTTAGGGTAGTAAACGTACTTATTTTGAAAACGGACAAACACTGCATAAAAATTCATATGTTTATCTTTTATATGATACCTCATGCATACAAAATAAACGATGTATGCCAGAGAACAAGTACAATGAAAACATGCCTGATTTCTGCTCAAATGAGTAGATAGTTGAGTAAGAAGACGCTCAGCTTTCCTGCATGAGTGAATTTACACAAACATGGGGATCAGGGAAAACATGGGAAACATGCTAGATCAGGAAAGTTACTCATTTGGCTGAAATCAAGCATGTTTTCATTGTACTCGTTCTCTGGCATAAATCATTTATTTTTTAATCATGAGGTGTCATATAAAAGATAAAAATATGCATTTTTATGCGGTGTTTGTCCTTTTTCAAAATAAGTACGTTCACTACCCTACAAACCCACCCAAACATGCAATTTCTGCGTGCAAATGGAATTTTGGTAACACCAATTTCCATTGTTCTAATTTCAGGCATGCGTGAATTATGTGCCATAAGTTGTACATCAAATGAAAGAAGAGAAACAGAGCTTTTCATTCATGTATATCTCATCAAAGAAATTATTCATTATGACAGAAAATTTCTGCCATGAAATCCGGTTTCGTTTTATCTGGGACACGCTCGATGTTAATGGTTCATGGTAAGACTATCAAGATGCAATTTAGATTAAATTCAGAAATAGAAAAGTAAGGTATATACGTATCTTCCATGTATAGTATATCATTGGCTATGTTATATTTATATCCCTTCGGCGAATTGACAAAGATCAGAACGCGGGAATCGAGAAACGGTGACAATTTCATTTCAACTTTATTTCAGATTTAAAAATCCCCGGAATCATTCACCTTGTCAGGTGCACCTCGCATTTCAATAAAACATGAAAGTTATGCCTTTACCTTCTCCGTATAGCCTATATATAGACAATTATGTGACATTTAAAATACGATGTTTCAGGTTTCTCTCTTTCTTCGAGTTATATGTATTACTAGACGGTAATATACTGAAAATGTCAGGTACATCAATCACACGATCGATGTTAATTGATTGTAATGTTCATTTTAAAGGGATCCATAGTAGTTAGTACCTTTGTTGGCATGTGTAAAAAGTGACGGGTGGTGGGGAAGATGTGTAGTTTTGAGAGTTGATAATGAGCATTGTGTGAGAATTTGACGTTAAATGGATTATGTTATATGGCCGAGTATAGCAAAAATGCAAAGTGATATTCCCTAAGTTATTGCACTGACTTTGCACACGGGTATGATTATCCAGTGGATAGTTAAAAATACAAACACTTCAATCATAAATATCTGTTAAAAGAAAGGGAAATTTGAAGAAACCAAAACCTGTTCCATGCTTCTATTGGTAATTCATACATCACGGTATGAGAAAAAACACGAAATTTCTAAAAGTGTTATGGATTTGGACAATGTTAATAGATCCCTTTAATATGAATGGGATTTCGGCTTTCGAATGATCGCTAAGTTGTGTTTTTAAAGCCTCTAATAGATGTTAGCGTTTAATTCTTGATAGAAATGAAATGCGCACTGTTGTTATATAATGCATGACACTTGACTTAATCACTCGTGATGGTCACAAGACGGAGTACTATTAATGCGGAGGATTAAAGTGGATTTAATCGAGGTCTATATTAACATTCCTGGATTAATTGGACGGAGGGTGAGGAACTCGATCTCAACTCAAGGCTCCATCTGTCCTGGGCCCCGTTGCAGAAAGAGATACAATTGATTGTAAGTTGCAATTAATCGTAAGTCAGATCACGTGTTCTAGATGCGCAAATCTGATTGATTGAAACGCGTACATTTTCTGACTTACGATCAATCGTAACTTACAATCGATTGTATCTCTTTCTGCAACGGGGCCCAGGTCACGACCCTTCCGGAAATAACACATATATGCCACAGTGTGAACACACTGTCTTTCACGGTGTGGACCTATGTACACAGTGTGAACCCTCATCAAACTGTGAACACACTATGAACTTGCTGAGATACACAGTGTGAGCGCACTAGTTTACACACTGGGAGCGCAGGCAATTCCACACTGTGGCGACAGTGCGCTAACAGTGTGGTCACATTGAGTTCACAGTGTGTTCACAGTGTGAGTTAGTTTTTACTCTATTAAAACGCTCCAACTAAAACACTGTGGTCCACACTGTTGAAAACAGTGTGTTCACACCGTGTGCCAAATTGTGCTCTTTCCGGTATAGGGGAGACCGACTGCTCACTACATAATCCGATTCGATCCGATCCGACGAACGGCTAAAGGATCTTATTTTATTTCATTTATTTTATGAACGTTTCTTGTGCTTCCAACAAAGAATAATATTTACAATGGAAGACAAATTATACAATATAACAACATTTAAGTTTTACATCTTGCACTTATCTCATATATAACTCAAGAATGATGCATTAAACCATGTTAACCAAACGAAATAAAAAACCTTCCCTTTCAGGATTACATTATTTTTATTCAGATGTACCTTTAATTGAATTCGACTTGAGTCCTGCAGCTGGGCAGGTGATCCCTATTCACTATACCGTGTCTTAAAGGGGTATTTTAGTTTTGGTAGAGAGGGCGCTGCACATCACAATTTTTTTTGTGAGGTAATGAAAAACTGAGTGTCGAATTTGAGAGAACATGCAATTTTAATGGCAGAATAAACTTCATTTGGTCAAAATCGACCCAGAAACGGCTGAAATATCAATAAATATATCTGATCTTATAATTATTTGGGGCCCAAATAATAAGACGATTTTTTCAAAAAATTAAAAATATGCTTGCACTTTTCAAAACATGTCAAAAACGTTTTTTAAATAGTTGTTGATGATCTCTCTATTTAATCATTATTTCAATAAAACATCACATGCATAATTTTGTATGAAAAATGGTTGAATCCAATGCCTTTTTAGAAAGCGCCCTCTTGTGTTTTAATGTCTCTTTTTTTAATGATAACGGGCTTTTTACGTAGTCGTTTGTAATTTTGTATACCTTTCGAGCATGGTGGAGTTATAACTATTAGTTTATAATGTTACTGTCCAGGTTTGGTTACTAAAGTTCAGCCTTACCAAAACTGTACTACCCCTTTAAAACATATTCTGATGAACGTCTTGTTCGACTATAATATAGATTATTTTGTAGTATATAAACATATTGGAATAACAAGACACATCACTGTAAATAGGTTTTACTGTTTGGATTTTCTTTAAATATATATATCTAATTTTTAAAAAAAATTTGAACGAAAATAAAGGAACCATCTAATGTAGTTTAACGTCTAGTTTATTTTCTACATTATACATTAGATGTACGTCTTTCGCCTCAACATAGCAAGGATTTCGGAATTTTATGGGTATCTTACAAAATCTTACAGCTGCGTTATAAATGATGTAACAATAATAACATTGAGATATGGCGTAGAATAATGACGCGCAGTGAAAATCCCACCAATGAAGAAGAAAAGGAAATTGTTAATAATCAGAAGTTGTGTATAAGATTATGTAGTACAACATTAATCTAGGCTGCATGTTTACACCTAAAATAGTTAGCGTCGTCAGCAGTAGAAGGCTATTAGTTTAAAAGGAGTACATAAGGGGCAATGCCCCCCCCCCCCCCCCCCCCTCTGGACTCCACAAATAGATCAAATAATGTTTTACATTCAAACAAAGTCGAAATGCTCGAAGTAGTCAAATCTCGAAGGATAATAATACTAAAAATAGTAATAATAATAATAGCGGTTATTTATTTAGCACTAACGAATATAAGACTAAGTGTTATCGATCAACCAAAAGTATGTAAATATTAGGGGAATGTTGATGTTGGTATTATATTACAGCCATACCCGATTGCTGATTGTCAATCCTTATCGCTCCCCCCCCCCCCCCCCCCCCAACAATCTCCTTTGCCTCTGCTGTGGTACGTATGACCATGGGCGTCAACAGGCGGTGGACGGGGGGGGGGGCATGTCGCCCCCCCCCCCCCCCCCCACTTTTGAAAGTGGAGGGGATCGTTCCCCCCCCCCCCCCCACTTTTTTCATAAGTGTATACATTATGTATGTATGATTCCATAGATGTCATAGATTTCACTCTGATATCACCTATTACACAGAAGGCACACGGTAAAATACTGAAGGGATGACAAAAAAGTACACGGTAATATATTGTGTAGATGTTGTCACCTATCACCTGGGTGACGAGGTACTCAGTCAAGTACCGTCTGAGGGGTTAGGGTTAGGGTTAGGGTTAGGGTTAGGGATAGGATCACTGTACAGATTATCCCACCGTGTCCATCAGATTACAGAAGATGTCATCCCTTCAGTATTTTACC
>JBAMJV010002163.1:0-25999 GCA_037951105.1 Echinarachnius parma
TCTTTAATAGTCTATTATCTCTTTAGTCTGAGATTCCCCCTTAAAGGATCTAGTAACTTTCAATAGTTGACACATGTGCAAAACTGAAGAAGGGTTGCTACAGTGTGTATTTCTGTGATCTGATATGTCCACTGAGTGACGTGTGAAAATGTCATGGTGAATGAGTGTCATATGAATGAGCAAAGATTCAAAATAAAATTCCACTAACTCATTGCACTGACTTTGTACACAGTTAAAATCTCCACTAGGGAATTTCAAATCCAAACACTTCAATCGTACATATCCTTATAACGAAAGAGACATTTGGAAAAACCGAAACCTCTTCAATGCTTCTATTGGTAATATACGAATACAATGAGGTATGTGAGAATAGCTAGAGTTCTGACTTAATTGTGTAGATTTCGACAATGTTACATGATCCCTTTTAATACACAATCTAGTATGGAAAATGTTAATCCCTATGTGTAGAGACATAATTATTTTGTAGAACCATGATAAAGTGGACGTGTCTATAAAGTTATGTTTTCATCGTTATGATAAAACAAGCCTAGCGTTGAAAGGTATATGATAAAGGTAGCAGACATTCAAGGAATTATGTAAGGAATGCTATTAAATGCACCGGTACCTGATAAATACAAAATAGAAACTGATATAACCAGAGAAAACCTTCTATTGTATAATCTTTTCCAGATGATCCAATATAAATGGCACGTTTAGATTATCTACACAAATACATTCAGAGCTGAATATCTCGGAATAAAATAATGTCTTTATTGTTACACTTCATAATATTATCATCAATACTTGTGACATTAAGTCTATACACCGTGTCCAGAAAAAAACGAAACGGGTTTCATGGCAGAAATTTTATGTTATAAATGAATATTTCCTTGATGATATATATATGTCTGAAAAGCTATGTGTCTCTTATTTATTGATATACAACTTATGGCACATAATTCACGCATGACTGAATTAGAACGATAGAAAGTGGTGTTACCAAAAATCAATTTGCGCGCAGAAATTGCATGTTTGGGTGATGTTTTGGGGAGAGTTTTAAGAGTAGTAAACGTACTTATTTGAAAAAGGACAGACACCGCAATGAAAATTCATAATTTTAATCTTTTATATGACACCTCATGATTAAAAAATAAATTATATATGCCAGAGAACTAATACAATGAAAACATGCTTGATTCCCAGCCCAAATGAGTAACTTTCCTGATATAGCCAGGTTTCCTGATCCCCATGTTTGTGTAAATTCACTCATGCATCAAGTCCATTGTCAGCTGCTAGTCAGGAAAGCTGAGCGACTTCTACTCAACTTTCACTCATTCGGGCAGAAATCAGGCATGTTTTCATTGTACTCGTTCTCTGGCATAAATCATTTATTTGTTAGCATGAGGCGTCATGTAAAAGATAAAAAATATGAACTTTTATGTGGTGTTTCTCCTTTTTTTAAATAAGTACGTTTACAACTCTTAAAACTCACCCAAACTTAAAATGTATGCGTTGCAAATGGAATGTTGGTAACACCACTTTCCATTGTTCTAATTCAGTCATGCTTGAATTATGTGCCATAAGTTGTACATCAAATGAAAGAAGAGACACAGAGCTTTTCAGACATATATATATCATCAAGGGAAATTATTCATTATGACAGAAAATTTCATGCCACGAACCGGTTTCGTTTTATCTGGGGACACGGTGTATAACGCGACGAAACACTGTGATGATGATTTGGCCGATTTTCATCAAATAAAAGAAGGATATCAGTCGCATTTCCAAGTTAAAAATAGTCGTTGACATTTGTACATCAAATTTGTACATGTTTTGAAGGGGCCTAACCTGCTGATGATGATATAGTTAGATTTAAAGGGATCTAGTAACATTGTCCAAATCCATAAAACTTCATTAGAGATCAAGTGGTTCTCTCACATACCTTTTTTGTATTCGTATAATTATACCGATAGAAGCATGGGACATGTTTTGATTTTTCGAATTTCCCTTTCGTTTGAAGATATTTACGATTAAAGTGTTCGGATTTTACCTATCCACTGGATAGTCATAATTGTGTACAAAGTTGGTGCAGTGAATTAGCAAAGATCAATTTGCATTTCGCTCATTACTCGGCCATATAACATCAATTTAACGTGATATTTCACCCAATATTCAGAGGACATATCAGATACACAAAGCTACACATTATACCAACCATGATTCATTAATGTTTGCACATGCCAACAAAGTTACTAGATCCCTTTAAAGGAATCAGACAGTGACGCAATCTGTGCGGCCAGGGCGTACCCGCAATAGGAAGAAGCCGTATATAGTACATTTCACGGAACCTATTAAAACAATATGAATTGAAATCATAAAATAATTGAATAATATCAATTAAAATTACCGGTAATATATTATTAAACACTAGAGATTAAAATCCCTCATTAATTGAACAATATAGAATAAAACGCAAACATATTGCCTATATGATATTAGTAAGTGGAAAATATTCGCCAATCCATAAAAAGTGCATTTAACCCCCCGCCCCGCTGATACAGTATAAGCAGCCATAATATTCTTTGCTCTACTTGAAAGTTGACTTTCTTTCAGTATCATTTTCCATATTTAAGAATTAGATCAATGATGATTGACATGTGCGTTAACTAGAGCGTGGCGTGATTGGTATGACGATCTCTTTATCGAATGTGCCCAATCAAGTTCAAGGTTAAAGCAAAGAATCGGTCATCTGTAATGTCATTGTTAAACCCTCAGTACCAAGATAGAAAATTAGTATAGCTCAGCTATACCATTTACTATCGGACACCATGCACCCCGCCCCCCCTCCCCCCCCCCCCCCCCCACCTCTTCCGATGAAATTGTGCCCACTCAATACTCGTTCCTTTCGAGGGAGGGGTAAGAAATAAATACTTGTACATGTAATTACATAACGCAATGGTTTGGGATGTAGGTTGGGACACATTGGGGGGGGGGGGGGGGGGGGGGTGGGGGGGGGGGCACATGACCGAACAACCATTCGGGTATGTATACATGTACATAATTTTTCGTTTTGAAATTCCCGATCACAATGGCAGATATTTTTTTGTTGGTCTTTTGACAAAATATCATCATTAAAAATCTTCCCCCTATTCCACGAACAATGGAACAGATCATCTTATAAACTAATTGTATTATGTGTGTCTAGATTTGATACGATATGTATGTATAATTTGACCTCGTGTAATTAATTTCAATTGTTTATACGCTCACCTTCATTTCCCGTACAATCGGCAGCTGTAGTTATTTTTTCATATAAAACTGTGCCAAAAACTGTGATCTTATTAATCCTGATAATCAGTACATATTGTTCAACATTCATTGTTATGTCGGTAGGATTAGAATGTCCCTCATGATCACGCTGAATCACAGGTAAAAAGCAGCTACATGATTCATTTGAGTCGATGTATATAATTATAAGCCTTTTTCTGTAATTGTTTTAAGATTTTAAATAAGGTACATGTATATTTACAAATGGAAAGTTCTGCATGGAGTTGATGACCACTACAACAACATTACACAAACACAACAATAACCTATCCTGCTGTTTTTATTTGTAATATTATCAGTGGTCATTCCAGGACCGGGGGGTTGTGGCAACAAAAAAAAAGGGGGGGGGGGGGTGGTGGGGGGTGGTAACAAGCTACACAAAAATGAACCTCAGATATAATAAAGCAAACAAGAAGAATAACAAAAGTTTTAATCCCACCGCTCTTTACGCGACGACACATACAATCGAATGGATTTCGCATGCATTGATACTATTTATATTTGTAAGCTATACTGTATTTAATTATAGAAATTGTAGTTGTATTGTCTGCTCGTCATATTTGAAAGGCTATTATTTACATGATTTACCTCAGTTGTTTAGATTATGATGCCTTCATAAATGTATCCCGCCCTCTCAACATCCTTCCTTGGTATTAATGTTTACCCACTTCTTGGTTTATTGACCAATCTATTCACAATAGCTTGCGTTCATGTTTCGTATGACCCTATTTCATAGAATAAGAAGATTTCATGGGTATTAAACACAATTTGAACCATAGCTCTACCAATATTCTTTAATCCTTACAAAACTCCCTTTACAAAAAAAAAAAATCATATTTATTCAATGTATTTGAATCATACAAAATCATGGGAATTCATTAAAACCATTGAATACGTAGTACTGTCCACTGAAGATTTTGTGTTCGAAAACATAATGTTTGCCGTATTGCTACGTTACTCTGCTTTATAGCCAAATAAATCGCTTTCTTGAGCCGTCTAGTTCTTTCAATTGAATATGTTTTGCCCCATACAGCTTAACTTATAAGCCTTATACAATTCTCTCAATGAGGGGTGAGATTATATTAAGTTCTTAATTCTATATGTTAGCAATATCATTCTCACCCTTACTACAGAACAAACCAATTAAAACAACAACTCAGAAAATTCAGAAAACATTAATAGACTCAATACGACCCACATCTGAGTGCCCCGGTCGTATGGCAAGCCGTTTTAACATTTATTCCATATTTCCTGATATCAAGAATTATATATTTTCTTGATATCAAGAATTGCCCACCTTGTTAACAACGGGAAATAATTTCTCGATATCAAGAATTGAATTCTTGATAATCAAGAATTGAATTCTTGATATCAAGAATTCAGTTTTGATACAAGAATTCAGTTCTTGATATCAAGAAATAGGAATAAATGTTAAAACGGCTTGCCATACGGTCGACTCCTGGTCACAACCCTCAACAGAGGCAGGGGTTGTATTGATCACAGAGGCAGGGGTTGTATTGAATATTGAGTATTGATATATATTTTGTTCCTAAATTCCGACAATAGATGTGGAATGAATTTAATCACCCAAATCCTTACCGATACTGCTGCACTTTTTGTTCAATCCATTGATGAATTTGGCCTTCAGCCTCCATATTCATAAAACCCTGATAGCTTATAGTGCCATGCTAAATCTATTATTATGTTGTATTATGTTGTAGCTAATTATTTAACACATGATCCTGTAGTTACTAACTAGCATGACTAGGGTGAACTTAAAGTGATCCAAGTAAAGTGTCTAACTCCACGAAAATTACTTGGAGCTTCCTCGTTTCTCTTCTGCCGTGTTGTTTAGCATATGGTAAGAGAAAAATAAAATAGGGTTAGATTTTTTCAAATGTCCCTTTAGTATGAAGATAATTATCATTGAAAATTATCGTCTGAAAAGCGTTGCCCAACGCTTTTGGTAAAAAGTACAATTGCCGTAGCTGAACACGTCCGGCTGGCGCGCCACGCGATCGATGTACCCGACTGTTGAGCCGAGCGCGCGCAAATTCTGTACCGTCTGTATACACGGGTGCGGATATCGTCAAACGGACGATTATTACTGCGACAAATCTACGGCAGGCCATCAGTATTCGGTGATAAAATATGAACTCAATATTCGTTTTTTTGACTAGGTAAACAGTGGTCGTTTTCTTTCAAACTTTCACAAATCTTTCAATTGTATTTTACAATGATATTGATATAGGATTGAAGTCTCAAATGTCATATTTTGCAATATCTGACACTTTACAGGGATCACTTTAATAGGTTACTAAGGCTAACCCAGCTAAACCAATTGGGAACATACATGTAGAATATTGCTTGTTGCTCACTTACACCAGGGATAGAGAAAACAGCAAAGGCCATGAAAAATAAATTGTTGGATGCGTAACCCGCCCGACCCTAAAAATACCACCGACCCTAAAGGTTTTTTCAGATTTTTTTTTTTTTTGGGGGGGGGGGGATTAAAAAAATAAAATATTTTTTTTATTTTGTTTAATTTTTTTAATTGCGATATGTGTTATGTGTGTGTTTTTGTGTGTTTTCTGCGAATCCTGCAAAAACAATAAGAACAAATTAAAAAAAAAAATAAAAAATAAAAAAAACCCTACCTACCTACCCTAATTGTTGGTTGTCCGTTACTCCAATCCAACAATTTTCATTTTTGGCCTAAGATAACACGGTTTTTATGAATACGAGCCCAGGTAAACTTGTCTATAGAACTGGGTCAAGTGGCTTATTGGAATTTGATTTGGAACTCAAAGAGTTAATACCACCACAGTGTCGCGTTAATGCGAAGGGTGTGGAGCCATGTACGTATATTATTATAAGAAGTATATCCATGGAGCTGTTTTTAATACTACATGTAGTAAAGATACTAAAATTGATATGCCTAAAATATCTAGATAAGACACTGTATAATTAGTATCATGACGGCGCATTATTCTGGCCTCGACAAGGCGATGTCTGCATACATTACGTACAGTATGTGATGCTCTTCTGATGTGGTAACCTTGTATACTTTAAACACCTGTTAATCCGTCAGCCCTGCATGACAGGGGTACACGGTTGCCCCCCTTCTCCCAGCTAATTAATGGAGACGTACCTGTCACAGTGTCCTTCCCACGGACAGGCAGTGGGGTATCAGGAGGGGGGAAGGGAGAAAATTACCCCCTTTCTGTGGCAACCCTTACAAAAAAAAACTCTATGGTACACCATACAAACACCATAGCAAATCTACCATTGATGACCATACAAACACCATAGCAAATCTACCACTGATCTACCATTCATTTACCATTAAACTAATTAAAATATTTGGGACAAATTTATTCATTTATTCAAATTAGGCCACACCCACGTATTCTACCATTCAACTACCATACAGGCACCATTGGTCTACCATTAAGCTACGATTCATATACCATTGATCCACCATTCACCTACCACAGTGTTATCATAGTTCCACCACTCATCTACCATAGGGCTACCATTCATCTACCACAGTGATATAATTGTTCCACCATTCATCTACCATAGAGCCACCGTTCATCCACCACTCAATATCATTGTTCTACCATTCGTCTACCATAGAGCCACCATTCATCCACTATAGGTCTACCATTCATCTACCACAGTGATATCATTGTTATACCATTCATCTACCATAGAGCCACCATTCGTCCACCACTCATATACCATTCATATACCATTCATCTACCACAGTGATATCATTGATCCACCATTCATCTACCATTCATCTACCATCATTATTCTACCATTCATCTACCATAGAGCCACCACTTATATACCATTCATCTACCATAGTGATATAATTGTTCCACCATTCATCTACCATAGAGCCACCGTTCATCCACCACTCAATATCATTGTTCTACCATTCGTCTACCATAGAGCCACCATTCATCTACCACAGTGATATCATTGTTCTACCATTCATCTACCATAGAGCCACCACTCATGCATATACCATTCATATATCACAGTGATATCATTGATCCACCATTCATCTACCACAGTGCTATCATTATTCTACCATTCATCTACCATAGAGCCACCATTCATATACCATTCATCTATCATAGTGATATTGTTCTACCATTCATCTACCATAGGGCTACCACCAATCTACCATTAATCTGCCATAGACATACCATTTATCTACCACAGTGATATCATTGTTCTACCATTCATCTACCATATCGTCAATATTTTGAAGCGATTTTTACATTATTAATAATGAAAAAAATGAGATGGCTATGGCTGGTGTGTATTCCACAGACAACTATCAATTCAACACTTTTCTAACATGTAACACCTAATCCTATCCTTCCTATCCTATATCCTAAACCTATCCTATAACCTACGTCTAACACCTTACTAATCAGTTGTGGTATAGGTTCCGTATATATATCCCGCTTCTTAGTATGTGAGATTTAAATGGTTAGTATTGACTGTTTAGTATTTCAAAGAGTTGATGCCTAAATAATTAACTTGCAAATCATGTTGAAAATATTAAGAACAGGTTGGTTTTTATATTAGTTTTAATATCTGCAAAAATAAGATCATAATAACAATGTTTTCAATGTAAATAGTTATAAAAATTGGAATTTTACTTTGCACTCTAATGCGATTGTTTATAATCGATCATGAATGAATCCTGTATCCATTAGACCTGAAGACGTTAATCATAAGTCATACTGTATTTTCTTTTGTTATTCATGTTCTAAAAGGTTTCTTTAGAAAATTTAGCAATATTACCACCTTGGGATCATTGGGTTATTTCCACTTTGATACGATTGTTTATAATCGATCATGAATTATTCCTGTAGGCGATCCTATATGTTGTAGACGTTCATAAGTCCAATATTTGTTTGTTTGTTTTTACTCATGTTCTAAAGGGATTCTTTAGGAAATCTAGCAATATTACCACCCTGGTATCATTGGGTTATTTCCACTTTGATACTATCGTTTATAATCGATCATGAATTATTCCTGTAGCCGATAATAGGTTGTAGACAGTCCAATATTTGTTTGTTTTTTCTCATGTGCTAAAAGGTTTCTTTAGATAATTTAGCAATGTTACTACCTTGGCAACATTGAAAATTTGTTGTATTAGCATTATACAGATAATCAGCTAAATTGCATATTTGTTATACTAGGTCAGAGGTAAGTTTTTACCTAGTACAAATGTGATGAAATAAATTATGTTAGGGAATCTTTGAGTGGGGAATTCATTCTTGGTACTCATTTGCACATGGTAAAACCCTGAAATCAAAGATGACTGCCATGCACTCATTGCGTAGTAGTAATGATTATCATATTTATTTTCAATAACAGTAGTCTCACAAAGAGCAGTCTCTTTTGCAGGTCTAACACTTTGGAATTCCCAACCACCCCATTTACAGAGCGCTTCATCTTAATGGCCCGGTCAGATATCAACGGATATCGGAAACGTATGCCCAACGAATAGACAATTTAAAAAATTAAATTATCCGGTGATGAAAGTCGTCTCTATTGCTTCATGTACAAAACATAGAACAACGTACATCACCGGACAAGGAACGGACAAGAAACGTACAGAACGGATGGAAAATTTAGCTCTCCGTTTGCGCAATCCGTTGATATGTGACCGGGCTATAACATTCAAACATACTTATACAAAGACACCCTTTATACATGTATAATCTTAGTTCTCCCCCATTTCACCCCATCTCCATTTTTTGTTTTTGTTTGTTTACTAGTTGTATTTTATTTTGTATGTGTTTATTTTGAAGCAGCTGCTTCACTTAGGGACCATATACCCACCAATATTGTTTTTAATCTTTTTATGAGTGAATAAATCAAGTCATGATCTAAATAAATGTATGTATTAGATATATTTAAGCTTGGTTGCCACCATTGCAACATTGGACAATGCATGTAATGCACTTCGTATAATTAGGTAATTTAGACTAATTATTTGCATATCCCATAAATATTATATTATTGTGAACCCAGTACGTTCAAATAATGGGTAGCATACTATTTTTCCTAGGTTTTGGGGGCTACAAATTAATTTCTGATACATGTACTTTACTTCATATATCACCATGGCAACCTTCTCAGATCAAAGATGGCCGCTCGATCTCCTGAGAACCCATTCTAGGAAACATGTGTTCATTCTTCTGGTTATATGGTTTGTTTCATTTCTGATTTTACAATACAATTATAATTTTACAATAAATGAACGTACTACAAAAACAAACATTTTTTTAAAATAACAAATATCCAGTGTATATAATAGTAAACAAAGATACTAACATAAATAATATACTGTATAACGCCTAACTGTAAAGAAAAGGAAAGAAAATGCAAAAGAGACAACATCCATAAAAAAACACAACACTCCTACATATAATATGTGAAGAAAACCAGATATAATGTAATACATACAACAGAAATGATAGCGAATAACTTGTCTTTGAAAGAATTCTCAATGACGTCATAATATTGTCGTCCATACGACACAAATTGTCATGGCAAAAATGGTCTTTTTCAGATGTCATAGAGACGTCGTAATCATGGATATACGTCGTAATCATGGATATACGACAAAAAAGATAGTGAAAATAAGTCTTTGAAATACTTCATAGTGATGTTGTAATAACGTCATCCATAGAACAAAAACTAATTGGACAAACTAGCTTTGGGATTTGTAATAGGTATCCAGATATAAAGATGTTGTCTATATGTAAATATAGAGTTAACTATTCTTTAGTTAATTGCCTTTTGAATTGTCCATACGACAAAAATGAAAAGCGAAGCACCGAAAAGTAAGTCTTTTGAAAAAGTCTTAATGACATAATATTGTTGTCCATACGACACAAATTATCATGGCGAAATTGTATTTTTAAGACGTATTAATGACGTCGTAATCATGTCACCCATACGACAAACAAAGCTAGTGAAAACTAGTATTTAAGAGACGTCATAATGCCGTCGTAAAAAAGGTCGTCTATACGCCAACAATAATTACAAAAAAGTCTTTGAAAGACGTCATAATCACGTAATAACGTCGTCCACACGACATAAACCTTAATGGCAAAAATGGTCTTTGAAAGAAGTAATAATGACATCGTAATACGACAAACAAAGCTAGTGAAAACTAGTCTTTGAATGACGTCATAATGACGTCGTAAAAAAGTCTTCCATACCACAAAAATTATTGCAAAAACTGGTCTTTAAAAGACGTAACAATGATGTCGTAATGAGGTCGTTCATACGACATAAAAATGATGGCAAAACTAATCTTGTAAAGACGTCATAATGACGTCGTAATACCATCGTCCGTATGACATAAACCTTAATGGCAAAAATCGTCTTGAAAAGACATCATAAAGACGTCCTAATGACAAAATAAATCGTGAAAAATGGTATTTGAAAGACGTAATAATGATTAATCATGTCACCTATACGACAAACAAAGCATGTAAAAACTAGTCTTTGAAAGACGTCATATTGACGTCATAAAAAGGTCGTCCATACGCTAAAAATAATTGTTTAAATGTCTTTGACAGACGTCATAATCACGTTGTAATAACGTCGTCTATACGACAAAAAAATAATTGGAAAAAATGGTTTTTAAAAGACGTCACAATGACGTCGTAATGAGGTCATTCATACGACAAAAAATGATGGCAAAAACTAGTCTTGTAAACACGTCATAATGACGTCTTAATATTGTCGTGCGTACGACATAAACCTTAATGGCAAAAATTGTCTTGAAAAGACATCATAAAGACGTCTTTTTTACGACGTTCTTATGACAAAAATAGATAGTGTAAAATTGGTCTTTGAAAGACGTAATAATGACGTCGTTTTTACGTCTTTCTTACGACACAAATTATCATGTCAAGAATGGTCTTTAAAAGACGTCATAATGACGTCGTATTCACGTTTACACGACATACGACGTGTTTACCAGTTAACGACCAAATTAAGACGTCATAAAGACGTCAGTCTGCTATCAGGGAAAGTCACCATCCACTACCAGCTACCAGCTACCATTAAAATATCTTACACCACAGGGATATACCATTCAACAGAAATACCATAGAATATACTCTACCATATAACACCATACACCATACAGCCACCATAGGGCTACCATAGATCTACCATTCACTTTAGAGCCACCATTGAATCACTAACCACCATTAATATACCATAAAGTCGTCATCCACCATAGAGCTACCATTAAAATATCTTACACCACAGGGATATACCATTCAACAGAAATACCATAGAATATCCTCTACCATATAACATACCGTACAAATACCATACAGCCACCATAGGGCTACCATAGATCTATCATTCACTTTAGAGCCACCATTGAATCACTAACCACCATTAATATACCATAAAGTCATCATCCACCATAGAGCTACCATTACAATATCTTACACCACAGGGATATACCATTCAACAGAAATACCATAGAATATCCTCTACCATATAACATACCGTAGAAATACCATACACCATACAGCCACCATAGAGCTACCATAGATCTACCATTCACTATAGAGCCACCATAGAGTCACTAACCACCATTAATATACCATAAAGTCATCATCCACCATAGAGCTACCATTAAAATATCTTACACCACAGGGACTATACCCATTCAACAGAAAATACCATAGAATATACTCTACCATATAACATACCGTAGAAATTACCATACACCATACAGCCACCATAGATCTACCATTCACTTTAGAGCCACCATTGAATCACTAACCACCATTAATATACCATAAAGTCATCATCCACCATAGAGCTACCATTAAAATATCTTACACCACAGGGGATATATATCATTCAACAGAAATACCATAGAATATCCTCTACCATATAACATACCGTAGAAATACCATACACCATACAGTCACCATAGAGCTACCATATACCATTCACTTTAGAGCCACCATAGAGTCAATAACCACCATTAATATACCATAAAGTCATCATCCACCATAGAGCTACCACTGAAATATCTTCCACAATAGGGATACCATTCAACAGAAATACCATAGAAATATATTCTACCATATAATACACCATAGAAATTCCATACACCATAGGTCGGCATCATTGACCATAGAACTCCACCATTCAGCAATTGTGTGGTGTACCATACACATACCATTCACCACTGAGCTGCATCATAGAAATACCATTCACCATAGAGCTGCACCATAGGAATACCATAGATTTTTTTTGTAAGGGAATGCTTCCTCCCCCCTTCAATACCCCCCTCTCTCTCTCCATGCACCCCCACTATTGTATCGTGACTATGAAACGGGAAGAATACATCAAATATTATCAGATATATACACGGGCGTAGATCTGTCATTGATACCTATTCATCGGGGGGGGGGGGTGATCTATTCATTCATCCCCCCTGATGAATAGGTATTACGTAAGTATTTACGCCCGTGGATATATAACAGTTACACTCTTGTTTACATCTTTGTTTTGGCCCCGTCATGCACCCCTCTAACGGGTTTATTGCCCCCCTTTTACCCCGACTGGAGTGACCCCCTTTGATCGCCACTGATGAATGAGCTATGACAAACCTGATGGGGCCCAGTAAGCCGATACCAATTACCATGATTGATAATTCCGTAGTTTTAACTTTTTAAAGTTCGTATAACACATTAATCCACCAATATAGTACCTCCTTGGTCATGTTTCATTTCCCGTAATCGCATAGATATTATCTTCATGTTTTCCAAAGCTTTTGGCGATTTTGGGGCTCCCTGATTGGGCAGCCTGACGGTTCGCCGATGAACTTAGTAACATTGTCAAAATTCTCAAAAACTTACTTGGAACTCTATAGTGGTTTTCTCATACCTTATCATATTCATATTAACAATAAAAGCACGGGACAGGTTCGGTTTTTTCAAATTTCAATTTTGTTCAAAAGATATTTACAAGTGTTGAGATATTAAATTGTCTACGGGATAATTTCAGCCGTGTACAAAGTAAGTGCAATGAGTAAGTGAATATCACTTTGCATTTTTGCTCATTTCTCGGCCAAAACATCCAATTAACGAAAAATTTTTACACAGTACTCTGTGGACATATCAAATTACACCAATACACATTGTATCAAGCACTCATCACTTTTTGCACTTGTCAACAAAGTTACTAGATCCCTTTAAAGGAACCGCATCATGGGGACAGATGGCGCCTTCCAAAGAGCTCATAAGAGGGATGCGCCATGTTGTGTATACGCACGACGCGCTGGAGAATTGTGTCAGTGTCACCTCGGGGGGGGGGGTGGGGGGTGGTTGTCAGGGGGTCGCCCCCCTTTACGCACCCCCCCCCCCCCCACCGTAGCTGAGGGAATAGGAGGTACTACGCCCCGTCCTCTGTGCCCGTCCTGACTGGTACGGCGGCGAAAGTACAGTGAAAGGACGGTCCGGCCGAGTGATCTCCCCGTCGTGTTTCATATACCGTCCTGAAACGAAAGCTCCAAAATAATGATTTTATACTCTTCAGATTGATGTTCTCTCCCGAGGGGGGGGGGGGGGGGGGGGGGGGGAGCTCAAACACAAGCACATGCTGCTTCTCCGAGGTCCCGGTTAGTGTTTATAAAATGTACATTCATTTAATTGTTTAACCTCTGTATTTCATTTGCCGAATAAATTGAACTCATTTGAACTGAATTCATTGAATTCATTGATAATTAGTATAATGCAACACAATTATAATTATAATAATTCATGTACATTATCATTATGTTATGGAAGACAATTGCATCTAAGTTATGAAATTAGTTATAGTTACGATACTTGTACGATTTTAGATTTGGAACTATTTGATTTACAGTACTGTGAAACAACCGTGTAGAAATTGCAATGCAGCGCTATACATGTATAGCGAAAGTGCATTATCATTACAAATCTTTTTGCTTGTAAATATAACTAAATATGGGCGTTAGTGTAATGCAATCATTTTTAGAATCCCAAACCAACCTACTTTGGCAATCAATACCTATCGAATTTCGCCAAGAATGATTCCAAATTAGCAGACGTAACTTTGTCAATAAGAAGAGTATTAGTCAGTGTTTTCTACTCCTATATTTATCTTACCTTTCGTGCGCTATTCATTTGGTTTCGCCTTGTCTTATTACATACGGAATGATTACAAAATGTTGAACATTTATATAAGCGGTGGTTTAGTGAGACCAACTTTAAAAAAAACAAAACTCTCTTTGTGTGTTATGCTGATACTTGTCAGTCCAAAATGTATAATTTCCAGCCAATCCAAGTCAATATTTTACATCATTTCCAACAATCATTTCAAAGAAGTAACCTTAAAAAAAGGCTGGGATATATTTGAGGTATTTCTACCTCCCGGGGGCAAAATTGGAGCGTTTTAAAATTGTGAATACTCATCACACTGTGACATTGCTGTGATACACGGTGTGAGCACACATTTGTACACAATGTGAACGCAGACAATTAATTTTACACTGTGGTGACAGTGCGCTCACAGCGCGTTCATAGTGTGATCATAGAGTGTTCTTCCTGTGGAAGACCAGCTTTTACTTGTATGATTTTAATTTGTATCGATGATTGATTACTGTTCTATTTTTATATGCTGAATTCAGGTTACTCTGTTATAAATATGTGGGGGGGGGGGAAATAAATAAATAAATGAAATAAAAATAAAAATAAATAAATAAATAAATAAATAAATAAAATAAATAAACATTGTGATGAGTGTTCACACTGTTAAAACATGGATAGTATACTTCTCCATGGTGAAACCCAGTGCCACACTGTATTTTTCCTGTATGAATATGCCCCCGCCCCCCCCCCCCCCCCTCCCCTTCAGATCTTGGCAAATGTTCTAAGACATGACTGAGGAGGGAAGATGATGATTCAGTGATTGACGATAAATGAAGAAGAAGCTTGAGACAAAAATATCCGTCTTTTGGCACGAATTACAAAAAAGAAAAAAATATCACGTCTGAATGAGATGGCGGATGACGTAGATGATATCATCGATAAAACATTAACCTCGCTGTTTATATGGCTTTTTTTTTTAGATCGAAAATGTATTTCATGACATTATTTCATTTTGTATTGTACAGTAGTATTTTGTCGCTACGTTTAATTGAATATACAAATATAGAAACACGATCATTATTATTATATATTATAGTAATACACAGAATCAGCCACAAATCATTACACACAGTCTTTGATTTTAAGGTCAAGAGAACTTTAGTTGGAATTTCTAGTGAGAAAAGGAAAAAACGACATGGACGAACGCACACCAGCTAGGGCCCCGTTGCAGAAAGCGTTATAATACTTGTAATTGTAAAGTTACAATTTATTTCAAGTCAGATCATGTGACTTAATGCGCAAATTTGATTTGTTAAAATGTGTGTATTTTCTATAAAAAAAAGTAGTATATTCCCCTTCTGACCAACAGATCGCACAAATTTGATAAATTTGTCATTAGTAATGATAACGGTTATCTATATAGCGCTATTCCCGTGATGATCATAGCGCTTTACATTATTATTATTATTACCCCGGTCAACGGATACACACTGCAATCATTCCTGCACATAAAGTGCACATTTTCCACTCCCTCGGGAGTATTCCAGCAAGTCGCTTGTTAGGCACACACAGTGCTAAAGATTAAGAAACACGTCCCATCCTTCCGGTTCCCCATTTATCCCCTGGGTAGAGAGCAGCAATATAGATTAATTGTCTTGCTGAAGGACAAACGCAGTGGGCAGGGTTCATTACTCTGGCAAGACGTTCATGCCATTTATATTGCCCTTTATTATGTTTATCATGTTTGTATATAGACGAAGAGGGTTAATTACATTTTACACACGTGCACGATCTACTAAGCATTGGTAATCCTAGGATACCGCTCTTTAGGGCATGCGTTGACACATGCCATTGGATCGTTTGCTGATAATTTCTCTGTTTTTTCTTTTCATTCTCTCTACCTCTCGATTTTTAGGGGGAAAACGTACGATTCTATCGTCAACTTTATGCCTAATTTTGGAGATTACGAAAGAGGGGCGCACCCTTTCATCCTCTCGCGCTTAGCAAGCTCTAGAAAAACGATCAGAAAAGAGCACGTGGCGTATAAATTGGAAAGCGGAATATTATAACTAAAGAAATACATTATACAATTTGTAATAATTTGTGGTCCCGTGTGCCCCATATTTCTTGTGAATCATTACAAGCCCCCCCCCCCCTCCCCTCTACTGAGGTAAATTCTGAGGACTGTATTTCATGTGTCGGGCTGATCAGATGATCCAAGCATCATGTCAGAATTTACGACTCTTGATATTACATTCACATGCCTGTCAAACTGTGTATAAAAATGTTAATTCTTTATTTAAGAGTCGTAGAGGTAAACATACTGTAGCGAGTTTATATTTTTCCGTTGCAGACATATTGTTCTAAATTAATTTTGTTTTGTTTTTGTTATCCCACGAAATGTTGAATTTCTTAAAATGTTTGTAAAATATGATGAAACACGTACGTGCACTACGGAATAACTCAAATGCTATCAATAATTACACACCTTGTAAAATACAGTTGTGCAGAATCATCCTTGAACTGACCCCATACATGTATTTGGATTAATTGTACATGTCACTCTTTCTTTATTCATGTACCACTGTTTCTTACTGCAAACAATACTGCAAAGCAATAATACAATACAGGAACAAATTAGATGAAGAATAAACCTAATTGTGCTTTTCTCCATGATTATGACTGAACAACTTGTTGATGAGTGGTAATTCATGATTGTTTATGTTTTATGTATGAAACCGATGAATACAGGGTGGCCCCCAAAACGGAACGGGGTACTCGCCACAATTAAGAAACACGATGACTCATGTTCATCACGGGATAAGGCATCTTTTTCAAAGAAAAATGATAAGAAGAAGAGTAAATTTGGTCAAGTAGTTTCTGTTTTAGGACGCAAGTAGTTTTTTTTTCTTCCGTTTTTTGGGGGCCACCCTGCACCAGGAAATACATGCAATTGCAAATGCTTATGATGTGAACTGCTTGGGCCGTTGTGTGTGAGTGTGTTTGTGCATGCGTGCGAACAAATGTAATTGGGTATGCGTATGTGTGCGTATGTATTTGCACGTGCGTGCGTATATATACGAATGTATGGATGTGCATGCGAATGTGTATATGGATGTGCAAGTGTGTGTACGAATGTGTATATGGATGTGGCAAGTGTGTGTACGAATGTGTATGTTTGTCCGTGTGTATTTTCTGGAAACGTGCTTTGATGATGAGGACGTGTTCTGTAAAATGTGTGTGTGTGCTGGTACTTTTAATCTGTGTGCGGGTTTGTGGGGTCTGTGTTTCTCAAGCTGGACGTCGCAGAAAGAGGAGTGTGTACCTCATAATCTGTCCAAAATCAGGTCAAGTACTATTTTGTGTACTGTCGTTTTTATGCCAATTACTATGGTATAAATCGTACTGATTAGCAGCTATATGGTCTAAATTAATATTGATGTTCAATCATTGTCAATGTCAACAATAGACATCATTACGATAATGAAGAATGATACATAATTGTCAATTTGTCATGTATTATTTCTTTTAATCATAGCTGTATCGTAAATCAGATAATTTTGTACCAGTTGCTTAAACAATATAATTAGTACTTGTTTCTGAAGAAGATAAAGCCAGACACTTACATTATACTATTTGATTTGCCCTAATCTTCGTTGTCAAGGGACAACGTACTAATTTGCATATACCCGGCGAATATTCGCTCTAGTGGGAACACTTTTCCGCCGCGAATTTTCGCAGCGAATATTCGCGCGGAAATTCGCCGCGGAAATTCGCTCTAGTGGGGAACGCAGCTTAATGGTGCAGGTTTTGGTTACTAAAATTCAGTTTGACCAAAACTCAACTATTCCTTTAAGGCCCTTTTAATTTATTCGGCAAAATAGCTATTACTCCATTTGCGAAGGGATTGAATCAATTAAATTTTACTTGTGTTTAGAGGGCGCTCTACATATTCATGTTTATAATATTCATTGGTAGAACTAAGATTGATTGAAATTTGAATATGATTGAAAAAATTAATTTACATAGTTTTGGGAACTGCAGCTTTGAACACGTCCAAATAAAAATTAATGATTATAAAGCACATTTACAAATTGATAAAAAAAAAGGAAAATATTTTCAGCACAAATGCAGTATACCATGTCAGTTTAATAAGATTTATCGTCAAAAATGAATGTACAAAATGTAAAGTATAACACAAATTAAAACAAAAGTATTACATAAAAGGTCACTTGGTCGCTTTAAATTTAGAATATACGCTGTTACTTTCAACAAGATGATGTCATCATTCAAACATAATATATAGTGTTTTATCAGTTATACATACCATATTATTTTGTTTTAATCCAAAAAAGTCACGAGCATAATTGTGATAAGAAACTCGAATTACCCTTCATTTGTTTTGAATTAATCACTGTCAACAATACAGTTCTTATACCAGTATACTGCTTACAATACAATAGATTTACAATACAATTCTGCCTATATACATTTTGTGATTAGAATGCTTAGATACAACAAGGCAATTAATTTTATTTACGGATATGTGCATCTCCTTTCTCCACACAAAATAATATCACCATGGCGACAGAAATGCCAATTTATTGAGTCACCGAGAAATGATGTTTAAACTTAAAGGTAATCATGCGAGGAGATATAGAGGGCGGTACCCCCAAAATCATAACTATTAGGCTAGTTTGTGCGCACTATAATATAAAATAATAGAGGCTTTTCGCAAATGCTACGGAGGGATTCTAGTACGCTAATCTCAGCGGGTGGTCGCACTCAGTCCGAAAATACCCCCGTATACCGTGGAAATCTTCTACGGTTGTCGGCTGAATTAGCGTTGGGTGTAGAGCGAGTACAGAGCCGCGTGGTAACCCCTTTGAAGTATAGTACTTCTATGGGTCAGCCAATCAGCACGCTTGATCACTCGAGCAAGGAGACGTTCCCCGTATTCTTCACTGCGAAACTGCAATAGTTCGCGACGTAGCCAGAGTACGGGTACGATCACAGCTGATTGCTTCCCCTGTATTCAGCTCTTCCGTAGCATTTGCGAAAAGCCTCTATTACTGAGCCAGTGTGTATTTCGCATGGTGCACACGGCGTTCGCAAGATGGCACCACGCGTCTGATTTACCAATCCGAACTACCATAAAAATGAACACTTGCATGTCATACATTTGACGAGTTCAACCGCCGGCGGCTGCCTTGCCTTTAGGAAGACATGAGCGTCATTTTGCTGTGTGAAATTATTATTTCCATTTCTTTCGTAGCTAATAGCTGCACGAGATCTCAAGCACGCATCTTGAATTGGGAATTTCATAAATGGGTATTAAAAAATAAACGTGGATATTGCACGTTTTTCTTAATAGCTCGCCAGCGAGCCTTCACATTGAAAAAAAAAACAGCACCAGTTGATGAAAATAAAAATAATGATAAGAGAACAAGTTGATAATTTTGTAAAACCCGTTTAAAAGATTTAATAAACGAAATCAATGCGCTTAACGTTTGCAACTAATTCTCCTTAATTTCAAAATGTTATCCTTTTAAAAAGTATATCCGATTTAAGGGATGCCTGTAAAGTGTCTAACTACACGAAAATTACTTGGAGCTTCCTCGTTTCTCTTCTACCGTGTTGTTTATCTTATGGTAAGAGTCTAAGAGAAGAATAAAATAGGGTTCGATTTTTTCAAATGCCCCTTTACTATGACGATATCTATCATTCAGCTCAAAAGCGTTAATTAACGTTCATAAACCTCATAAACGTCCGTTGTAAAAGCTGACGCATATTTTCGCTTTTTTAACCAGGAAAGCAGTGTTCTTTTTCAATGAAACTTTCACACATCATTCGGACATTAAATACAATGATTTTGGTACAGGATTGAAGTCTCAAATGTCATTTTGGGCAATATCTGACACTTTACAGGTGCAACTTTAAGTGGAGACATGATATTTTGGTAAAATTTGTATAATTTATGATACCCCAGGCCCAATACTGGGATCGAGACCACCTTATTTGTGAAAAATTAAATTATCATGCTAGTCCGTAGAGGGCGCAGAAGCACAATCATGATTAATAAAATTGGCATGAATTGCAAGGTTCACTTATGCCATAATTTTGTATGATTATTCATGTAAACATTTTAAAAGAAAGATTATACAATAATAAGAGGGTTTGACTTTGTAATTATTTATCATTTGTCACTAAATATTCGATAGAAAAGTATATGATTGCTAATATTTCACTTTCGTATGATGTAATTTCACTTATTCTACCTCAAAGACAGTGTTAAATGTGGACCATTCGTGATTAAAAAAAAATGTAATATGTAAAACTAAATCATCATTGTAAAAAAAAATATAAATGAACACTATCTACAAAAATAGGACGTTTATCTTTGGAATGTCGTTATTAATGATGAACATATTCATTTGTTCCAAGAAGACGATAAACTTAAATTTGACTCAAGTAGTTATCTAAATCGAAACAACGTTTTATTTGTTTCTACCAAAGATTTGCAGCAGAAATGCAGGCATTAGATCAACAAAATGTCCATGGAAAGTTCAAACAAAGTAGCAGCAATAACAAAAACAGGACAACCGTTTCGTAACATTCATTTTGGGCAGAAAAATACAAGCTGCATATAAATGTCTTGAAGGTCTCGAAATAAAAACAAATAATGTCATGTTTTTTCCAAACTGAAACAAACAAAAATAAACACAAAATGCCGATTATACAAACGATTCATAAGTTCATGTTTTTGATCCAAACTGAACAAAAATGAAACAGAAAATGCTGATCATACAAACAATTAGTATAAAAATAAAATAATAAGTAACCAAATTAACAGTGAGATCGTTCATCGTTGGAATGACGTAAACATAGCTAAGAGCGTGACCAGCAAAAGACAAACTCCGGTCGGTTTCAAGTTATCCGAACCGCCCTTGACACCGATACTATTCGATTTGTTTGCAATCTGCAGCTGCTTCGGATCACATCCGAGGAAGTCCACTCCAAATCTTCTCGGATATCCGTCCTCGACTCGCTTAAGCGTGTCGTTGTAGCGGGAGTACTCGAACCCTTTCAGAAAGTATGCAGCTCCATCTGTGTAAGTGACGATATAAAAGCAAACATTTTAAATATTTTGTTAAAACTTTTTTGTTTTGTATCACTATTATGATTATTTGATATTCATCCACTTCGGATCGCAACCGAGGAATCGACTTTGAAGTCCCTCGGATATCCGAGGTATCAGTATCGAATATTATCATATATAGAACAAATAATTTACACGAAAATGCATAAGTAGGACCCCTTTTGTTTTGTTTTCACAAAAATAATTATCATCAACTCCTTCCATACGACTTCGGATCACAAATTTTTTCTCTGATATCCGCCTTCAACTCGCTTCTATGAAAAGTTTCGTCGGTAGTTTCATATCTATATTATTTTGTTTAATTATGTTTCCTATCTGACATACATATTCAGTCATACATACCTTTATGTAAGAAAGCCGATGACACAGGTGTCGGTACGCCGGGGAAGACGCGCTTGATGTTGACTGGGTAGCCATCGTCGACTCGCTTAGCGACCTCGTCATATCGCCACACCTTCCGCCCCTTCAGGAAATACGTCTTCGAGTACTCTTCAAACCCGATGACGGCGTCGAGGTTGCTGGGTAACTTAGGATCGAGTTCTGAGATGGGTTTGGGATAGCCGGCTATCAAGCTCAGACCGTTGTACTTGTAGTATTCGTTGCCTTTGACAAAGAATTGTAAGGAAAGAAAATATGTTCATGAAAGGCATTGTCAATAATTATCTCTCACAAACAATATTTCACACACACAATTAAATATTATTCCCTTCTGGACCAGCAGAATATGGTTTAAACCCACCACTAACGACACATCTGATGCCGATCCGACGAACATCTGCGTATCTGAATCAAAGCAATACGTGCGTATTTTAAGCATGTAGTATAGTTCAGATCCGTAGTCACTCGTCGGATAGGATGGAATAGTGCAGTGTGTGGTCGGCATATTAGCTATCATGACAAACGAAGCAGGAATAACTCCCTAGTCCCTACCGATTATCACCTGTGGTCACCTATAACCAACTTTCCCGAACTGGCCCCCATTATTGTAACGTGCAAAGTCCCGTCCTATAAGCAAAGTTCGACCCAAATATTATTACACACAATACAAACAATACAGCTATATATAAACAAACGGTCGCTTTCGAAGTTTAAATCACCATTATCACTATTTTCTCAGAGCAAATGGGTAACCATGACAACAGTAAACCATGCAACAATATAAGTGACCATGGGAGCATGAATATATCAAACTTACCTTTGAAGAAGAAGATCTTCTGATCGTAGTAGCGCTCGTAAGCGGCATCGATGTTGTTGGGAAACGCCTGCCAGAAGTGTGCCGTGGGTTCCCCAATCGTGCGAGAAATCATCTCGTGCGGGAATCGCATTCGCCAATATTTCTCGCCCTAAAAATAAAAATATATAAATAGGTAAACTAAATACATTTATAATGTGCTTCATTCAGTCTTTCTAATACGTGCATCTTTTCAATGCTCGTTTTAAAAAACATAAAGCAATCGAAACCACATGAAATGCATAAACTTATTCAAAAGCATACTGTGGAAACCTTCACAATCATGAACATCGGGAGAGCGTGTTCGCCTAAATTGAAATCAAGTTAAAACAAATTAGCAATCCAATCAAAATAAAGGAAAACTTACTGTGTCTTTTTTGGGTCTACTAACATGACTAACTACCATGAAAATTAAATATATTCACTCTTTGAGCAGTACTAAATACAATCAATTGCATACCTGGAATGCGAATAGTTCTCCTCGGACGAGAGTGATTGCGTCGTAGTCGCTTCTACACCTCGAGTCCGGGGTCTTGGTGGTTGGACCCGGGTTAGGACCAGGATCGGGTCGCTTGGTTGTAGCCGGGTCGACGGGTTTAGTCCTGGATCCTGTGTTTGATAACAAAATTAAAAAGAATAAACAAAATGGAAGGTATACAGCTACGTCTAGTCCGTCCAACCAACCAACCAACCAACCAAACATAGGCGTAAGAATCGGGGGCTGGGGAGGGGGGGGGGGGGGGGGGTGCTGCAGCCCTTCCCCCCCCCCCCCGGAGTTTTGAAAACGGCCATAATATTATTCGGGCAAAAAGCAACGGGAAAAAACATATCATTATTAAACATATATATTATTTGGGCAAACTCATGATAAATTCGGGAAAAGTCATCGTATTTACGGTCAAAACCATCTCATATTCGGGCAAAATCATGTCATTTTCAGACTAAGCCATCAAAAACATATAGTTTTCGGGCACCTCTTTTTTTTTTTTTTTTGCTTGTCAGGTCGAAAGTCGGGAGGGAACATTATTAGGGAAAAATACCTCAGCGGCCCTGAGAGAAACATTATCCTATGCCCATGCAACCAACCAACCAACCAACCAACCAATCAACCAACCAACCAACCAACCAACCAACCAACCAACCAACCAACCAACCAACCAACCTCATTTTGCATGGGGTATTAGTCATGTTAGTGGGGTAAGATCTCCTAAAAGGAGGGGGGATGCAACCAGTGACCCTTTATCTATTACAACCCCACGACCAAACCAAACCAAACCAACCAACCATTTTAACGTGGGGTATTTAGTGGGACGATAATTCCCTAAATTGACGATAATTCCCTAAGTTGACTATAGCGTCCATGACAACCAACTGAATCTCTCTCACCATAGAGTTCCTGGATACCGCGCTGGTCATCGTACGGGAGTTTGAAGTTATCGATGTACCCCGGGTAGAATGGCGCCATGAGCGCGTCGCCGTCGGTAGAGTGCGCTAGACCGAGACTGTGGCCGATCTCGTGGGCAGCGACTTGGAAAAGGTTAACTCCTACGCATGAGGGGGAAAAAGTTGAGCAAATTGTGGTTAATATTGCTGCTCGTTTATCATTTCAAAAGAAACGTTATATAAAAATCATCAAAACTGCGTTCGAATGTTTACCATTACTCATCAAATATGCGAATGTTAAGTCATTAGTTACAGTAGTTAGCATTATTTTCATGTATTTCAACGCATTCTAATTAAAAACCATACCCTACATACCAAACCCTTCGATGATAGAACTGCATATTTATGAGTTAGGGTCAATAATTCCTATAATGAGGGCGATATATATTCCGAGAGGCTCATTTGATTAGTGGGCGGGCGTTTATAGAGTTAGAACGTTCATAGCAACCAACCGTCGTAGCTGCTGATGGTGAACGTCTCGGCGTCATCGAAGTGGACGTCGCCGTCGAGTTCGCCCCAGCCGCTCTGCGGCGGGAAGGCGTGCGCGAGCGTGAAGCCGGGTCCGTCGAACGGGAACGAGTCCCCGTGGTTGTTCTCGCCGAAGCTGATGTAGATGTCGGCGTGGCCGCTCGGGACCTCTCGGAACTCCAGCGGGGTGATGGCCTCCCACACCCCGAAGGCTCGGCTCATCTCGCCGGTGGTGCGCGCCATCGACAGCTCCTGGGGGCTGTTCAACAGTCTGTTCGAAAAAATAATTATAAAAATGTCCGATGAATACTATATGAATATATGAATATATGGCGCACAGAGTGCAGTTCATAATATTTAAGTCATTAAGATTTTTTTTTTCGTTGGCCACCTAAAAAGAAACAAGGATTTTTATGTTGGTTTTATGTTGGTTCCCCCTCCCCGAGATCCCTGCCAATCATAATAGGGCTGACTCTGACTTAAAGGGATATTACAGTTCTGGTTAAACTGAATTTTATTTTAGTAACCAAAACGTGCATCATATCATTACAAACTAATACTCCAACATGATTGTAATGGGAAGTACCCCGTTCCGTTTTTTCTTTTTTTTTTTTGGGGGGGGGGGGGGCATCCTGTATATTGAGTACCTGAGTATACGTCAATATAATTAAACGTTGTCTTCGATCGACGGTCACTTCTGATAGGTCAGTGCATATTTACAAAAACCTTATCAACCAATGTTTGTCCATGCAGGAATTCACCTACCTATACGTCAGTTTAGTTTTCGACCACTTGCCGCCAGTATGCGCGAACCGCCTCATGCGTCCTCCCAGCGCGTGTCCCTGGACATCCTGCCCCGACGGATCGGGGACGCCGCACCGGGGTTGACTCATCTTCGACCGCGTCTGCGAGTCGACTCGACCGGTCAGAGGGACGTTCATGTACCGCTGCATGTTGGTGATCGTCGAGGCGATGTCCGTGTGGCTGATGAGGGACCCGACACCGGCCGGGCTTGTCGACTGCGGCAGGCCCGTGTACTTCTTCATGTAGTTCTGTAGCAATGAGTGGACACAAACAGGTTTCATTGTTGTATGGTTAATGCGTTTTTTTCATTATGAAGAAAATGACGACGGTTCCATGCTAGTTCGAACATTTGACATGTCAGAAAACTAACTG